>VDFB02344283.1:0-49732 GCA_007258455.2 Sequoia sempervirens
CCATCTCCACCCTCTCTCACTCTTGAGTAACTCCATCTCCACCCCTCTCTCACTCTTGAGTAACTCTCTTCGACCTCTCCCACTCTCCAATTCTCTCCCACCTCTGACCACCCTCTCTCCCACCCTCTCCCACTCGGAGCTCTCCTACCACCATCTCTCCCTCTCCCACCCTCTGACTCTCTCCCACCATCTGTCCCGAGTCTCCATCCTCTCCCAACCTCTTCCCTCTCCCACCCTCTCCCACTCAAATAACTTCTCTCCTACCCTCTTCCACTCTCCCACCTATCCCACTCTCTCCCACCCTATCCCACTCTCAAGCCCTCTCTCCAACTCTCTCCCACCCTCTCCAACCCACTCCAACCCTATCTCCTACTCACCCACTCTCTCCAACCCTGTCTCCCACACTCTCCCTCCCTATCTCCCACTTTGCCACACTCTCCCATGCTCTACCACCCTAAACCCTCTCCCACTCCCACCCTCTCTCCCATAAGCATACATACATGACACACCAGTATACATATACATACAAAAATACAAACATACAAACATATCAACAAACATTCAATAAAGTGGCATTTAACTAAAGGAAGACATAACGCGAGTGTGTTATTTGTTGCTAGCAATGCTCCTTGAAGAGGGAAAATGTCAAAAGCAAAATATAAAGTGAGCATGTTATAACATGAATGCGTTATAACGCGCTCGTGTTATATTTTGCATTGGGAATCCCTGAGCCTTAGCTTTGGTATTTGCCTTGGAATACCAACACAAAGGCTACGAGGGCATTCCCAAAGACCAGAGACGTGTTTTTTCCAAATTCAACAAATTTTCACATAATCGGGTTCGTGCTCACCATCAAGATTGCATTTGGTTCAATATCAAGAAAATTGAACCCATGGGTAATGTTAGGTTCTTTATTAGCTTTCCAACGATGTAATTTTTTTCACTTTCTAACAATGTTAAGCCTTTCATCCATAATTTCTTTTGTTTGTATGTCTGTTTTTCTTCAAAAAGCAGTGTTTGGTATTTTTTTTGCTATAAATTAACCGTTCATTGAAATTTGAAATAAATTACATTTTTAGAAACTAGACTCCATTCTACAATTAAAAAAAATAAATTTTTTAAAAAATATATTAGTTTCAAAAAAATTAGGGGGAGCACGGCCAAAATTCTGCTTTTTAGGAAGTGCCCACTTACAAAAATAAAAAAAAATCAAATTTTCATTAAAAAATTATTAGAAAAAATCCAGTCCCTACTACATACTGTTATCTAACTTCTGACTGGAGTGATTTTAAAAATATTACAAAAAATTTCACTGTGCTCGGGTCACACAAAGTTGCTATGTTATGTTTTTCTGACAAAAACAACAACAATTTGTGTGCATCCCTCTTTTGAACCCCTTAATCTCAACCATTTTCAAAATAAATTAGTAGTTTAGAAAGTAGACTCAGAGCACTGTGGTCCTTGTTTTTGTTCCATCTAAAAATTTTGAGTGTAGCTATCCTCAATTTCACGTCCAAGGTTAGTATTTCTTGATTTCAAAAAAAGTGGCCACTTAAGCCCCTTTTTTGGGAACCGTCTTGGTGCACTTACCCTAAAATTAAATTTATTTAAAATTATACTTTTTGGGAAGCTTATAATAAGGACTACATACTTGCAAATTTTTTTAAATGAATTCATTTGATCCCCCAAAAGGTAAATAAAAAGTGGTTTTTTATCAGCATTTTGATAGGTGCAAATGAGACTTTGTTATAGGTATGGTTTAAAACTAGCAGGGTTCTATCCAAGGGGGTTTGATTTAAGGTAGTTTGATCAAAACGTCTTCAATTGAAATTCTTTAAATTGAACCTTTTAAGGCTTAAATCATTATATTTTCTAAAACTATGTGATTTCAGCAAAAATCAGTTCCTCCTAGAAATTGTAAACTAGCTTTGTGGGATCACCCTTCAATTAATAGAAAAGAATCAAACTTGGGATCTAGTAGAGCTTTCTAAAGGCAAGGATGTGATTGGAGTTAAATGGGTTTACAAGACAAAGTATAATGTTGATGGAAAAATAGAGAAATAAAAGACAATACTAGTAGATAAAGGCTTCACACAACAACTGGGCCTAGACTACAATGAAACATTTGCACCTATGGAAAGATTTGAAACGATTAGATTGGTCTTATCTATAGCAGCTCAAAAAATTGGAATGTTTATCAAATGGACGTTAAATCAAAAAAATTGAATGGAATTTTAAAATAAGTGTATATAAAACAATAACCTAGTTATGAAGTCTCGGGAGAAGATTGAACATAGGGTATACAAACTAACAAAAGGTACTATATGGTTTGAAATAAGCTCCTAGAGCTTGGTACAACATAATAGATTCTTATTTTATGAACAATGGGTTTAGCAAGTGTGGAAATGAACCAAATTTGTATGCAAAAGTGAATGATGGAGGAAAAATATTGATAGTTTTCTTGTATGTAGATGATTTGATTTTCACACGTAACATGTCAATTGAACCATTCAAGGCATCCATGAAAAGAGAATTTTATATGACTGATTTGGTGCTCATGATATATTTTCTTGGGATAGAAGTTAGCCAAAATGAATAAGGCATCTTTATATGTAAAATTAAGTATGCCAATGACTTGTTGAAGAGATTTAAGATGACAAATGTGAATCCAATCCCTACACTAGTTTCATTGCATTTAAAACTTAGCAAGGATGACAAAAGTCCTAGTGTTGATGCAATCTTATTCAAAAGATTAGTTGGAAGTCTCATTTATCTAACTGTCACAAGACCGGATATCATGTATGGAGTTAGTCTTATTTTTAGATTCATGGATAATCCAAAGGAATCACATCAGAAAGCTAGAAAAATAATTTTAAGGCATATAGCTAGAGCAAAGAGCTTTGGGATTTTGTATACATCTTCAAATGACTACAAATTGATTGGATATATGGATAGTGATTGGGGAGGTAGCATGGATGATAGAAAAAGAACTTCGGGGTATATCTTTCATCTAGGATTGGGTGCTATCTCTTGGGAATCAAAGAAACAACCAATTGTCACACTCTCATCAGCTGGAGTGAAATATGTTGTAGCCACATCATCATCTTGCCAAGTAGTATGGATGAGAAGAGTGCTTTTGGATTTGAGGCATCCAAAAGAAGAACCTACAAAATTTATTTTGATAATAATTATACAATTGACTTATCTAAAAATCATGTCTTTCATAAACGAAGCAAGCATATTGATACACGATATCATTTTATACAAGAATTGGTGAACAATGGTGACATATATCTTGAGTTTTGCAGGTCCAACGAACAACTTGTAGACAACTTCATGAAGCCGCTTGCAAAGAATGTTTTTGAGCATCTCTAAGAAGGAATTGGTATTGTAGACATACATGGAAGTGAAGATTAAGGGGGAGTGTTGGTGATGTGGACTTCTAGCTATGCACATTTAATATCCCCCTCCTCTTCCATCTATCTCCTCAACCACCGCATTTACTTCTTCATTCTTCCTGCTTCTATCTTTTTCTACACTCTTCTTTCCTTGGCGTATTCTAGAAGCTTCTCGTATAGAGCTCCATTTTTGTAAAAATAATGGAAAATATGATACTCTGTTTTTGAGGAATGAATGAAAAAATGGAATGTTTGAAAGAGAGCACTCGTAGCTCTATTTTTGACTAAAAGGAATTAATATAACTCTTTTCTGTTTTAACACAAAAACTTCATTCTGTTTTAGCATTCTTGTTGTTTTCTTGTCTTTGTTTTTTCTTACCAATAGATGATATACAGATCATCATTCTAATTAATTGTTTAGTTTGTATGGTTACTATTTCATCATCTGCTATTAGAACATTATCAATTTTGTGTTTATGGTTGATGAACCATGGTTGTGAAGAAGAGAGAAAATATTATAGTAAATAAAAAATGGTTTGTGAGTGGAAAAAGCATGACAAAGAGAGGCTACAAAGATTTTGAAAATTGATTAAGAGTTATTGGAAATAAATCAAACCTAAACAAAAGATGATGATCCATGAAAAACTCAATGCTAATAAGACAATGTGTCACATAGACCTAGTCTTTATTTTCTTATTTCTACCAATCTATTCCACTGGGGATATAAAAGTGTTCAAAGAAACTAAACAAAATTTGTTCTAGAAAATTATAATATTTTACTAACGTTTGCAATGGAGCAAGGTGTGGACCCACCGAACTTGTGTGGTGAGTAGAATTCATCAATTTCACCATATTTTTTAAATTTGTGAAGTTGTGTATTGTGTTATAATTTTGTGATGGTTAAGGGGTATCTAGGTTGTTAATTCTTATTTTTTATGGAGATAACTTTATTTATTAGTGCACTAGAATGTAAACTCTCAAGGAAAATTATGGGGCATTTGATAAGTTTTTTTTATAATGAAAAAAGTTAATTTACAATAGAAAGAATAACAATCCACTAAGGAGCTATGTAGCGAAAGAGTAATCAACAACAATAATAGAAGGGGAGATTATAAAAGTTGAGAAAGTAGAACTAATAGTTGTAGATGTAGATGTCATTAAGTGACCAACAAACTATAAAACAATTGTAAAAGAAATATGAAGCTTTATTTTTTATTCTAGATACATTTAGCTAGACAATATTTCATAGGATGAGTGGTGGTGTTCATTCTAAACAAGCTTAGAATACTCTCATCAATGTAAATAAGTGTGCACAAATTGCAAAATTGCAAACACTGAGAAAGTATTAATAAAATAAACTAAACTACTATTAATTTTATCCCTTTAAAAATATGCAAATTAGATATTTATTAACACATAACACTAGATGTACATTGGAAAAAATTTAAAGAAGAAAATTCACTATCAAAGAGAAACATAAGGATGCATTAGTCTTCAACAGAAGAGTACAAATGCAACACAATTTTTTTCTTTTTCATTCTACTAAAAGCCTCTATATATAGGTACAAAATCTTGATAAAACACAATACCACTCCTTGATCTAGGAGGATCTAGAAGACCTAAAATTTTGCAATCTCAAAATCCAATGAAACTAGCGTTATCACGTGGAGCTCACCGACAAGATCATGACACAACTTGAATTGCATCAAAAGGAGACGATATGCAGAAGTTGCACTCATTCAATGTTCGACAAGACTAGAGGTTTCAAATGTTGACTCAAGGCATAAAAATTATCATCTCCAAATTAGACAAAAACAACGCCAAGTCAAAGTGATCATTGAGATGATTTTGAAAATACTTGAATCACATCAAATGGAGTCTGTATGAGCAAGATATGGCCAGTCAAAGTTTGCAAGCAGAGGTGGATCAGAATAGTACCTTGATGATGTCAGTATGCTGACATGGTAGGCACATCTGACTTGGAAAGGATGTAGCCCAATCATGTTTTAACATGTGGCAAGGATGTAGACCAATCATATTTTGACACATGGAAAGGATGTGGATCAATTAGATTTTGACATGTGGCATAAAATATGGCTAATAAGAAGGTGCCACATGGCCCAATGGTTGTGCACCATGTGGTACCCATCTTGAAAATCTTTGACCAGTCTAACATTTGTTCAAAAAATGTGGGTTTGGGAACTCATAACCTCAACCACTCACCTCCTATTTTACCTCTAATCGTTGCACCATGCAGACTTGTCTAATATATATTTGGCAATAGTTATATTTATACAATAAATAAAGGGAAATAAAAAAATAGGTGGTCGAGTGGTTTGAACCCCCGACATCCCATATACTATATGGGAACCCAACCAATACACCACACGACATTATAGGAGATATAACTGGTTGGATATTTATATAAGGAATATTTATGAGAAATTTAAATAATGTGTGAAGTAAAATATGGTAAGAGCTAATAATGATTTTGTTATGGAATTGGTGGTGAATAGTGAAAGGAGGGGTCAAATAGCCCGATTTAAAAGATTTTTACGAAGCTTATAAAATATTTGTAAACAAATATTTAAGGGTTTTAAAAGAATATAGCCATTTTAAAGGGATTTGTAAAGATTTAAGGGATTTTTAAGGGTTTGGTAATAAGGGGCATAATAGGGCTCAGTAGTTATAAGCCATCCCCTCAAGATTTTAATTTTAAATTAGAGTTAAAATGGAGATATAGATAATATTTGTAATATTTTATTGTTAACCCCTAAATAGCATGACAACATGTATATAAGGGGGTAAGACAATGCGGAAAGGGAATGCAATTTTATTCTTGGTGGAGGAACTTGGCATATTGGAATGAAATTTTCTTCTCGGCGGAGGAACTAGGCATATTGGGAAGAAATTTTGAAGGTGTTGGTAGGAGATTGTGAGAGACTTTGTAATGCAGGTTTTGAGGCTCGAATGTTGTAATAAGGTGAATAAGCTTGGTGTCATTAACAAAGCGGTCCTACATTGAGAAGAGGACTCAGAGACATAGCCCGAACATATGGGTGAACTTCGTTAACAAATTTCTTATTGTCTCTCTATTCTTTCTTGCTTATTTTAGATTTAATTTCTTTTCTAAGTTTTGAGTATGTTATTTAACTAATTAGCTAATGTTATTAATTTGAGTAAATAATCAAGTGCATAATTCTATATTTTTCAATGGTTATATAAACATAACCACATAATTCTATTTGCGATCGAGGTAAATTTGTAATTAGGATTTAAGTGAAAATTATTTAGTAACCCATAAATTATAGATCAAGTTTGGTATTAGAGAAAATTAATTGGAAAAATTGCAAGTGGTGGATGTTAACCAGGTTGAAATTAAAGCTAGGAGAAGGTGCACTTGAGGAGATTAATCTAGAGATCATATCATGGCAAGTTACTCAAAGAAAAACCATGGAACAACAAAAAGAAGGAAAATCCACTAGAGTCTTGAAATATTTGAGAATGAAGAATAATTTTGCAAAGCCTTCCTAGACATGAAGATGATGGTGGAAGATCTATACAAGAAGAAAAAAAGGAGAAAGGTGAATCCTCTTCGAAAGATGACAAAGGTAAAGGAGTAGGAGGTGGTGGTGACCCTCCTAAACCTCCTTCTTCACCTTCTTCACCTTCTTCATTTTCTTCATCTTCTTTTTCTACTTCATCTTCAAAGAATAAACAACTTGTGTAGCCTGAATCTAAGACACCTTTGTTAAATCTTGATGTTAAATTTGAATTTCCAACTTATAATGGAGAATTGGATGCAAAGAAACTTGATAATTATATAAAGAAAATTGAAGCTTATCGTAGGATTCAAAATTTTATTGATGATACCTCAAAAATCCAATTAGCCACTTTTTGCCTGAGAGGCACAACCTTAATTTCGTGGGAAAGAAAAAATCAAGAAGATCTTAGTCGATATGGTAAAATTATTTCTTCTTCGTTTGAGTTTATAGCTGCACTTAAGTAACAGTTTTATCCATTATCTCACATGCAACAAGCAAGAATGAATTAGAAAACACTAAGGTGAGAGAAAGGACAAAGTGTATAGGGATATACACTTGAACTTAGGAAAAGAGATTTAATTTTGGGTATTCCATTATATACACATAAGAAACTTTGTTGAAGTATGTAGGTGGATTACATGAAAATTTGAGGCATAAAATACTTATGTTCAATCCAACTAACCTTGACTAAGTTAGTGTGCAAGCCATTCATCTTTAAATATGCATGAAGAATAGTTTCTTAATGGAATTTGGTAAGAATAAAGAAAGCAAGAAAGGGAAGAAGGAAATGCGACAAACAACTTCTATGAAGAAAGAGGAGGAAAAGCCTTATTGCTCACACTGCTAAAGCAAAGGGCACAAAGATGTAAAATGTTGGAAATTACATCCTGATTAGAAACCAAAGTGGTTCAAGGATCAAAAGGGTAAGAAAAAGACCACAACTATCGTGTAGGAGATTAGATCAGATTTTAATGATGAAACCAAGATAATAGTTATGGGAATAAAAGGTATCATCCATGTTCCTAGTACTAGTTCTCATGCTTCTTCTGTAAAGTGTAATGAAATCCTTGTTGAAAGTAAAAGGAATGAATTGTTTCATATAAGGACTATTGCAAAACAAGGTAAAATTTCAATACACTCATAGATAGTGGATCACAAGTGAACTTAACCTCTAAAGAAGTTGTCAAGCAATTTGGATTAAAAAAAACACCTCATCCAAAACCATATCCAATGATTTGGGTGCATGGTAATGCTCAGAACTACATGTGTTGAGATAATGTAAACTTTGATTTACAATCACATCCAAGTTTGTAGATGAGGTAGATTTAGATGTAATTCCACTTGACATCTATGGGATGGTTTTAGGAAGTCCTTACTTGTATGATAGGAAGGAAATTTTCTACAGGGAATATAATAGTTATCATTTGTTTAAAGATGGAATTGAATTCATTGTGAAATCTCATCACATGAAGAATGATAGATTTGCTGTAAATATGAAGATGGTTGTAAATGAAAGAAATGCTTTAACCCTAATGTATGTAACAACTAGTGATATTAGGGATGAAGATGAAATGATTTCTAATCATGTTAAAGTGTCAGAGACAACACAGTGTGAGGATTAGTTGCAAGCACATTTAATCCTTCAGTCAAAGGTGGTAAAAGAGGGTTTGAATGATTCATTTTCTAATGATGTTCCTATTCAGGAGATTCAACAAGTTGATATTTTTTCCTTCACATCAGTTTATTCAGCATTGTTGCTTGTCATTCTACTAGTTATTTCTATTTGGATAGTGGATGTGACAATGTGTATTGATGGGTATTTAGTCAAGATTGTATCAGCTATTCTATCTCATTCTTCATCTTGTTTGTGATGTGTTAGATGATCAAGATTTTGACAAGGTGGACAAATAATATTGGGAAAGTGAGGCAACAATGCCCTTACTTGAATTCTACATAAAAAAAATAGAATTTTGGTGGTCCAAAAGCTTCTCAATTGGGAGGAATGATCTAGGAGGATCTAGAAGACCTAAAATTTCATAGTCTCAAAATCCAAAGAACTAGCATCATTGCGCGGAGGTCACTGACACAATCCTAATGAAACTTGAATTGCATAAAAAGGAGACCATACACATAAGTTATGCTCGATCAAAGTTTGATGGGACTAGAGGTTTCAGATCATGCTAACTCAACCTGCTAAAAAATTACAATCTCCAAATAAAAAATAGCACCAAATTGAATTGCTCGATGAGATGATTCCAACAGTGCTTGAATCACATCGAATGAAGTTTGTATGAGTGAGATATGGCTGGTCAAAGTTTGTAGGAATAGGAGGACCAAAATAGTACCATTGATGATGTCAACATGATGTCAACATGCTGATGTGGTGGGTGCAGGTGGATTGGAAAGGATGTGGACCGATCATGTTTTGACATGTGGCAAGGATATGGAACAATGATATTTTGGCATGTAGAAAGGATGTGGATTAATCAAATTTTGACATGTGACATTCAAGATGGCTAATAATATGGTTCCATGTGGCACCCATGTGGAAAATCTCCAACTGGTCTGTTTGTTCATAAAATGTGGGTTGGGGGATTCAAACCCCTAACCACTCACCTCCTACTTTCCCTCCTAACTGCTACACCACATGGACTTCTCTGCTATATATTCGGTGATAGATTTATTTATACAATAAATAAAGGAAAATCCAAAAATAGGGGTAAGAATGGCATGAACATCGAAACTCCCATATACTATATGGTCACCCAACCAATACACAACAAAGGATTTTCAGAGACATAAATGGTCAAATATTTATTTAAGGAATATTTTTGAGTGGTTTAAATAAAGTGTGGAGTAAAATATGGTAAGAGATAATAATGATTTTGTTATGCAATTGGGGGTGAACGATGAAAGGAGGGGTCAAATAGCTTGATTTAAAAGATTTTTAAGGGGCATTTGAAATATTTTTAAGGAAATATTTAAGGGTTTTAAAAGATTATAGCCATTTTTATGAGATTTGTAGAGATTTAATGGATTTTTATGGGCTTGGTAATAAGGGGCATAATAGGGATCAATAGTTATAAGCCATCCCCTCAAGATTTTAATTTTAAATTAAAGTTAAAATGGAGATGTAGATAATATTTGTAATATTTTATTGTTAACCCCTATATAGCATGTAAACATATATATAAGGGGGTAATACAATGCATAAGGGGAATGGAATTTTCTTCTTGGTGGAGGAACTAGGCATATTGGAATGGAATTTTCTTCCTGGTGGAGGAACTAGACATATTAGGAAGGAATTTTGAAGGTGTTGGAAGGAGATTGTGAGAGAATTTGTAATGCAATTTTTGAGGCTTGAATGATGTAATAAGGTGAATAAGATTGGAGTCATTAATAAAATGGTCCTACATTGAGAAGCAGACCTAGAGACATAGCCCAAACATATAGGTGAACTCCATTTAAAACAAATTTCTTATTGTCTCTTTATTCTTTCTTGCTCATTTCAGCTTTAATTTCTTCTTTGAGTTTTAATTATGTTATTTAAGTAATTAGCTAATGTTATTAATTTGACTAAAGAATCAAGTGCCTAATTTTATATTTTCAATGGTTAAATAAACATAACCACAAAATTTTATTTACGGTTGGGATAAATTTGTAATTAGGAGTTAAGTGAAAATTATTTAGTAACCCTTTAATTATAGATCACTCCTTATGCATGTGCATCTATTAATTGGCACAAATAAAAGGTGGCTTTATAATACCATGAACACTAAAATTGTGAGGGAAGAAAATAATGTAGAAAGCATCAAAAAAATACAAAATGAATAAAAGATATTAGGGGTAGGCAAGGGGCAAGGTTCCATTGCATACCCATTATCTATGCATGTTAGAGCCATCATCTTTGGTTGATTTTTCAAGTGGTTAGGGGACCTTTTTGTACCAATAATCATGTTTGAAGGATTGTATTTAAATATTACACAATCCCAATAGAAATAACTTAAAAAATATAACAATTATTCATATGAATTTATGAGTTCTTTTTTGATAAAAGTGGAAGGTCTAATTAGTTAAATGAAAATTTGAGGTGATAATATGGCTAATTAACATGTCATACAAAAAATATTTGATAAAAGGGGAAGATCTAGCAACTCAAATGAAGCTTTTAGATGAAAATATGACTAATTGGCATTGCTAAAGAGAAAAGATTAAGTTGTTTGATAATATAGTTGCTATAATTTAAATTTATAAATATCTCATAATTATTGAAATTGATGAATTATGTAGAATTTTGTTAACCTTCAAAGAAAGAATAAAAATTATTGAAGAAAATAAAATTATTTTTTCTATCTAAAGTAAGTGTTTAGGGTACAATAAATATTTTCTTAAAGAATCATCATAATATTGAATATAGAAGTGACGGGAAATACAAATGAACCTAGAAGAGAATCTAGCAACTTTCAAGTATGAGGTAATAATTTCAGAGGTAAAAGTAGCAACTTGAATGGAAGAGGATAAGGAAGAAGCATGAATAATGGGAAAGTAATAGATATAATAATTATAAAATGAATGCTCAATATTTTATTATACTAAGTTTGGTCATTATGAATTGGATTGTTGGAATAAATAAAATGCTTACAATACTATTAAATATAAATAAAATTTGTTTGTTTCCTAAATTAATACAATTGCTAGTGAGGATAATGTATGGTACATTGATTTTCTATGTTCTTTTTATATGAAATTTAATATGAATTTTCTCATTGTTTAGATGAAAAGTATAATAATGCAATGGTCTTACGAGATGATAAGTCTCATGGAATCAAAGGAAAAATCACTATTGCAATCATAAATAAACACATGTGGCAAGTTAAAACTCTATATTTTGATGAACAATTTCACATATGTAAAAACACATTTTCAAATGGAACTATAATTTCATTGGTTGGCTTTGTAGAAAACTACACTCTTGTTCTACAAGAAGAAATTTAATCTTAGTATTATAATTTAGTATAGGTGACCACGTTCATTCATATTGCATACACACATGCAAATGACAATAAAGAAGATATTTTTTGAGGGAGTACCATTTCTATTTGTTTAATAATAATTTATAGTCACTAGAGTTTGTGTAATGTTTTTTCACAATATTTTATGAAAAATTAAAAGAAAGATAAATTCATACGACACAACATCTCATATGGTAAGAAAATTATGTAAAATAATTTAAAAATCTTAAATATTTTATTGACTATCAGACCCATGAATAAAATAACACATAATTTATGTGGATTTTCTTTGACTTGACCTGATAAATGAGAGAATAATGGAGAGGAGCATGTGTGAAAAATATCAGATTGGGGATCAATTTGATTTTTTGGATAAGATAAATTTCAAAGATGCAATGCAATTATGGATTAACATTATATAAAATTATCTACATGAACATGTGAAAAATATAAATTTTGATTAGTAAAATAAGAAAATATTTTTCTTCAATATATAATTGTGAGATAATTAGTGGATCAAAAAAAAAATTATTTATCATTTCAAATGCAAGCATGTAGACTATATGGACAGGTAAGATTACCCATTTTTCTTAGTTTTGTATTGGGGGTGAGTGGGAAGCATGTGAAAATAAAGAATGTGTTGAAGAATAGTAAAAAGATCCTTAACACCTATATAAACACATAGTCAACATGAAATAATATTTGAAGAAGACAATCAATTGTTTGCATTAGATGATTGTGATCATGTTTCAAACCTTGTAGAGGAAGGTATACTAATTCAATGTATGGCTCCTTTATATTATTTTATTCTATATAATTATATATATGCACGATTTTTTATGAGTTTTAGGTCACAATTTATTGAATTTATAAATTTTTTACTAGGTATTTGTATGTTGTTGTTACACTTGAAGGAAATTATGAAGAGGAAAAATGGTATTAGTTGGTTTAATGTTTTGAGATAAAACAAATTTGTTCTATTTTAGAGTAGATGATGATAAGGATGTGTATCTAATAGGTTATGCATGGTTTTTGTTGGCACTTGAATATAAAAATATCTAATAAGAAAGAATGATTTATCTAAATTTGAATATTATGAAACACATAAGAAAATTGTACACTGTGTACATTTTGTTGTTGCCACAAATATACAAATAAGATATCAAGGGACATGTAATACAAAAGAGTTATGAAAAATTTCTATGGAAGAGTATAACATGATTATAGATATATTAATAAATGGAGAAAGGATGTAGATAGTAAAATGGAATAAATTTTTAAATAGTTTGTAGGTATGTAGAAATTTTTAAACTTTTGATCCTTATTTTTTGACTAATGTATAGTTGTATATGTTTTTAAGTTATAGTTAATGTATATTTAATTGATTTAATACCATGTCCTAAAAAATTAGCAAGTGATTTTATGGCCCCATAATCCATCTTTTTAACTACCCTTAATCCATCCTCTAACTTTGTTTCATAAATTAGGTAAGTATGGTTTATTTTAAGAACTTTTGAATATGATCTAATAAGTTAAGGATTAAGTAGATTTATAACTTGTTTATTTACTAGATCATGTTGTAAAAAAATTAATAATTAATTTCATTTCCCCTTAAGGCATCTCTTAAGTTCCCTTACGCCATCCCCTAGACATGATCCATAAATTAGGTACTGTATGCTTTAGATTAACACTTTTAGAATTTGGTCTAGTAAGTTTAGGATTAGGAAGATTTATAGTTAACTAATTTTCTAAAACACCCTAAAAAAATTATTAATTGATTGCATGTCTACTTAATACATCCTCTTAAAGCCCCTTAAGCCATCCCTTATCCACACTCTAAAAATTGGGTAATTTTAATTTATTTTAATAAATTTGGGATTTAGTTTAGTAACTTATTTAAGCCTAAGGAAACTTATGGTAATACCCCTCATGTTGTTGATACTCTTATGTGTGGATTTTATACTTGGTTGTGTGGGTGATCAGTTCACCATTTTAGTTGTGTGTGGATTTATAGTTTGGTTGATTTGTTGCTCTTGATATTAAATATGTTGCTAGATGATACATTTCATGATGATTATGTTATATGGCTATGTTGTGGTGTTCCTTAATAATATATGGTGATGTTGTGATTTTTATGCTATTATGGTATCTGATGTGTTTGCTAGTGTGTCTAGGTGAAAGGATGGAGTTGCATCACTTGCTTGCAAGTTCCCTGCTACCCCACGATTACCTTTCATGGTGTGTCTGCAATGGAGATTTACATGCTACTTGACGTTTGTTTCTATGCAGGATGCAGGTACTGGACATTGACTCTACTTGCTTGATAGGTTTGAGCGTGTCCCATAAACTCAATGGGTTTGATGTTGAAAAGGGAGTGGTTAAGAAAGTGTTCCCGTCCCAAGTTCGTCACCTGCAAGTCCAATGTTTTTTTTTGTTTCAAACTTGTCTTTGTGTGTGATTGCCTTAGTGTTGATTAATATTTTAGTTTGTGATTTAATTAATTTTAGTTATGTGTGATTAATTAATATATTTAATTGATATAGTTATTATAGTTAATTATGGTTAAGATAATTAATTAATGTTCTTGTTTAAATGGATAGTTTAAATACAATAATAGTTGCTTTGATGTAAATTAGAATTTTTTAATTTACTTAAGGTAGCAGTATTGATTGGAAATTTTTTAAGTTAATTAAATAGTTTATAATGCTATATTATTATTAAAAGAAAAATAAATATAAATAAATAAATAAATAAAAATAATAATTAAAAAATTAGTTAATTCTTTTTATTAGAGGATTTATGGGAATAAGTGGGTAATTAATGAAATTCTTGTTGGAAAAATATTCTTGGAGAGAATATGGGCATGGGGGTAACAAAAATTTCTTCACGAGAAATTTTGGTTGGAGAACAGTGTGTGTGTGGGTTTTGGGGTTTTCTGGTTTTATTTAAAAAAAAAAAATATGAGAAGGGCTATAGTAGATTCTGGACTTGTAGCTTCTAGCTTTTAAACTTTTCCCAGAAGCTTCACCTCCAGCCTAAACAAAATACAAGTCCAGAATCTACTGTAGCCCTTCTAAGATTTTTTTTTTATAAATAAAACCAGAAAACCCCAAAACCCACACACACACCATTCTCCAGCCAAAATTTCCCGTGAAGAAATTTTTGTTACCCCCATGCCCATATTCTGTCTGAGAATATTTTTCCAACAAGAATTTCATTAATTACCTACTTATTCTCGTAAATCCTCTAATAAAAAGAATTAACTAATTTTTTAATCATTTTTATTTATTATTTTGTTTTACAGGGTTTTTCTAGGATTGCATATCCCATTACTTCCCTTCAGAGGAAAGGGAAGAAGTTCATTTGGTCTGAGTAGTGCCAAATAATGTTTGAGACTCTTAAGGATAGATTGACTAGTGCGCCAATATTGGCAGTTCCTGATCCTACTGGTGATTTCGTGGTGTGCACCAATGCATCCTTGGAGGGCTTTGGAGCCATCTTGATGCAAGAAGGATGTGTAATTGCATATGAATCCCGTAAGCTCAAAGATCATGAGCTTAATTACCCCATGTATGACTTGGAGTTAGCCACAATGGTTCATTCCCTTGTGAGATGGAGACACTTCTTATTGGGACATAGGTTCGACCTTCATAATGATCATCGCAGTTTGCAATATATTTCTACTCAGTTGAACCTGAATGCCAGGCAGAGGAGATGGATGGAATTCCTCTGCGAATATGACTTTGAGGTCAAATATGTTCAGGGCAAGGAAAATTTAGTAGCAGATGCTTTGAGTTGGCAGAGACATGAGATTTCTGCAGTAGCTCTTGAGGTAAATTTGAGGAGTCAAGTCCTCGTAGCGCTTCCATTTGATAGCTTGTATCAGGAAGTGAAGTTAGAAATTGAATCTGGTAGAGCTCCGGAAGGAAAGTTTGTAGGGTACTCACTAGAGTTGGATGGTCTTCTAAGGTATATGGGTCACATTTATGTGCCTTATGTTGAGGGTCTTCAGACTCTAATTATGACTGAGACACATCGAGCTCCCTATTTTGCTCACCTGAGAGTTAAGAAAATGTATGCAGATCTTCGAGCACTGTACTTTTGGGCTGGCATGAAGAGGGATATTGTAGATTTGGTAGCTAGATGCTTGGAGTGTCAAAGGGTCAAGGCAGAACATTAGCATCCTGCAGGTCTTTTACAGCCTCATCTCATTCCAGAATGGAAGTGGGACATAATTTCTATAGACTTTATTATGGGATTGCCTATGACTTCTCAACATCATGATGCTATCATGGTCACAATTGACAGATTGACCAAGGTGGCACACTTTTCCCTCGTCTGATCCTCTTACACAACTTCTTTAGTTGCTAGAATCTTCATGGAAGATATTTTCCACTTGCATGGTATTCCATGGAGAATCATATCCAACAGAGATCCAGTGTTCACTTCAGCATTGTGGACATCATTGTAGCATGCCTTAGGAACACAACTTAACTTTAGTTCTACCAACCATCCTGAAATAGATGGATAGACAAAGAGGGTTAATTAGGTTCTTGAGGACATGCTTCGTATGTACATGATGGATCAACAGTCACGTTGGGAGGAATATTTGCATCTAGTGGAGTTTTCCTATAACAATGGATATCATAGATCGATTGGTATGGCTCCCTTTCAGGCACTATATGGTCATCCCTGCAAGACCCCATTGAGTTGGGACCGTCTTGATGATAGGGTTCTCCTTGGTCCTGAAATGCTTCAGGACATGGAACAGCAGGTAGCTCGCATCAGAGAGCATCTTGTGGTAGCTCAAGATAGACAGAAGAAATATGTAGATGCACATAGAGTTGACTGTCAGTTCTTTGTTGGTGATCGAGTCTTTTTGAGAGTGCGACCGTGAAAGAGCCCAATCCATTATGGAAAGGGTTCCAAGCTTGTGCCTCATTTTGTAGGTCCATTTGAAGTTTTAGAGAGGATTGGCCTCGTTGCTTATCGCCTGGCATTGTAGCCCAGTCTATCACGGATTCACGATGTTTTTCATGTTTATGTACTTAGACCATATTTTCCAGATCTTACTCACATTCTTGATTGGAATGCTCTTCAGGTCGAGGATGGTCAACTAGCACTCGAGCCCATGGTCGTGCTATAGTATTGGAGACTCGTCCTTAGGGGCAGAGGTATTGAACTAGTGTGGGTTTAGTGGGACCCAAATGTTGAGACTTCAATGACATGGGAGGATGCATCCTGTATTAGAGAGGCATATCCATATTTTTTTAGCGGCTTCTAGGAGTAAGCCATATTCTAGGGGGGGAGGATGTAATACACCTCATGTTGTTGATACTCTTATGTGTGGATTTTATACTTGGTTGTGTGGGTGATCAGTTCACCATTTTTGTTGTGTGTGGATTTATAGTTTGGTTGATTTGTTGCTCTTGATATTACATATGTTGCTAGATGATACATTTCATGGTGATTATTTTATATGGCTATGTTGTGGTGTTTCTTAATAATATATATGGTGATGTGATTTTTATGCTATTATGGCGTCTGATGTGTTTGCTAGTGTGTCTAGGTGAAAGGATGGAGTGACATCAGTTGCTTGCAAGTGCCTTGCTACCCCGCGATTACCTTTCACGGTGTGTCTGCAATGGAGATTTACATGCTACTTGACGTTTGTTTCTATGCAAGATGCAGGTACTGGACATCAACTCCACCTGCTTGACGGGTTTGAGTGTGTTCGATAAACTCAATGGGTTTGATGTTGAAAAGGGGGTGGTTAAGAAAGTGTTCCCGTCCCAAGTTCGTCACATGTGAGTCGAACGTTGTTTTTGTTTAAAACTTGTCTTTGTGTGTGATTATGTTAGTGTGGATTAATATTTTAGTTTGTGATTTAATTAATTTTAGTTATGTGTGATTAATTAATATATTTAATTGATATAGTTATTATAGTTAATTATGGTTAAGATAATTGATTAATGTTCTTGTTTAAATGGATAGTTTAAATAAAATAATAGTTGCTTTGATGTAAATTAGAATTTTTAATTTACTTAAGGTAGCAGTATTGATTGGAAATTTTTTAAGTTAATTAAATAGTTTATAATGCTATATTATTTTTAAAAGAAAAATAAATAAATAAATAAATAAAATAATTAAAAATTTAGTTAATTCTTTTTATTAGAGGATTTACGGGAATAAGTGGGTAATTAATGAAATTCTTGTTGGAAAAATATTCTCGGAGAGAATATGGGCATGGGGGTAACAAAAATTTCTTCACAGGAAATTTTGGCTGGAGAACGGTGTGTGTGGGTTTTGGGGTTTTATTGTTTTATTTTAAAAAAATATATATGAGAAGGGCCAAAGTAGATTCTAGACTTGTATTTTTTTTAGGCTGGAGGTGAAGCTTCTGGGAAAAGGTTAAAAGCTGGAAGTTATAGAGACGAAGCTTTGTACAACTCTTGCTTCTTCAAGCTTCAAAAAATAGGCTCCCTACTTTCTTTTGTTTAAGTGCTTTCTTGCTTTGAAAAGTTTGTTTGTTTGTGTAAGAGGAAATGGTTGTAACCTCTATAGAATTTAGAAGTTCCTCTGTAGAAAACCATGTTCCCGGCAGTAGAATTTTTGCTATTATAATATTGTTACCCTTGTAGAAAAATTTCACAGTAAAATCAGAGAACCTCATGAAATGGAATAAAACAGTAAAACAACAAAAACATCCACTGGAAACCTCTGTTCAAATTTTTTTTTTGAAATTTGAAAACTTCTGTGTCTTTGGTTAAACCCAGGAAATTAGAAACCTCTGTGTAATTTTCTAAATAATTTTTGTAGATCAATATTGTGCTTTCCCCAATTTATTCTATCTATTTAGAAAATAAAAAATATATATATTAGGTATATATATAAAAAAATTCCTGAGAATAAAATTTATGTTCCTATAAACTCAGATTTTCTTGAGAATATTTAAAAATATATATATATATATATTCAAAATATATTAAAGAAAGTATTTTTTTTCAAAAAAATATATAAAAAAATAAATAAATTAAAAAAAATTAAATTAAAGAGGGGGAGGGCCGACTGCTGCTGTACCTCCCTACTCTTGTGGTGGGCACAACCACCATGGCTGTGCACAACAACCATTGACTGCTGGGTGCTGTGGCCTCCCCTCAGGGAGGATGCAACTACCTAGGGTGTGAATGGCCCAAAGTTAAAAGGTAATTTAATTTATTTATTTTTATATATTTTAATAGTTAAAGTTTCAAATTTATTAAATTAAATTAAAATTAAATTTTTTAGTATATATTAATAAATATATATAGTATATAATATATATATGTGTGTGTATATATATTATTATTTATATATATGTATGTGTATATATTTATTTATTTATAAGGATTATATGTATATATATATGTATATATATATAATTGTACAAATTATTTTTGTAATGTTAATTTGAATTGTAAAACTAAACGTTATATATATATACTTGGTTAAATTATGGAAAAACATTATGTAAGTTATTTACTTGTAATGATTTTATTATGTTACTCGACAAATTGAAGAAAATATTTTATCCAATCTAGTTGAGTGTTTTAAATTAATGAAATAAATCAATTTAATTGTTAGATTAATTTCTAGGATGGATTTCATGCAATGTGTTATCTTAATGTGATTGTTAAGCATAGTAAACTTGTGTTCCTAAACAAATTTTGATGTTAAATAATTAGTTATTTCTTGACTTTCTTGAGTTCTTTATTGAGTTTCTTGAGTTGGGTATGTGCAAGATCATCATGGAAAAAATAGACCCTTAAATGGCAAAAAAAATTAGAAAAATCAGAGTTAGGCAACTTGACATAAAAATTTGAATAATTTATCCATATTATTTCAAAAATATGTAAGAATAGAATCTATAGAAAATTGAATGTAGTTTCTAAACTGCTAGTTTTGTTTAAAAAAATAAAAATCTATTTGGTGAAAATTTGAAATTTCAATGTAGTAGTACTTAAATTTCAAGGAAAAAATAAGAAGTAGGTGTTTGTCTGACCACCCTAACCACAATAAAATGATAATATTTTTTAATAAGATTTTAGATATAAGTAGAGGACTCATGTCCCGATGTGATGCATATTTTTTTGTAATTTTTTTCCATGTAAATAATTAATTATGATATTTTTATTACAACTTTTAAAAAATATAAAAAATCGTATGTCTAACCACCTTAAATTGGTCACAAATTCATGAAATTCAAATTTTCTTTTCTTAATCCTATAGTATGCAAAGCATAGAATGTGAAACATATTTTGGATTCAAAAAATGTGATACTGTTTGAAAGCTATATATTTTTTTCAATCGGTCTATCAATTAGGACTTTAGTCATAATTTGAATAAAAAATGAACAATAATTACTTATTAAATTCAAAGTAAAGAACAATTTATATTGGTGCAAGTTAAGAATCTCCTTTAAAATCCCTGTTTGCTTCATCAATTTTGGGTAAAAAAAATGTCATCAGCCACATATCCATCATATTGCCACTTTTTGGCCCATTATGATCCTGCACATACCCAGCTGGGTTATTAATATGTGGGGACCCTTAAGTTAGTCAACCTTTTATAGGAGATAAGGTTATTGTTAAAACTTCCAAAGGCTTGGGAAATTGGTGATTTAAATTATGTGGCTTTCATAATTGATACTTGTTTCCATTTTGTTTACAGTTGTGATCTTGAGTTTACATAGGGTTGTACCATTTTTGTTATGAGAGTTGATTTATATGAATTTTGGGCGAGATGGTTTTTCCTCATGAATGTTATATTTTGTGATTAGAGTACATGTGGGTACAACCCCTTTGACTTTTTTGTTGTGTTTTGGGTTCTAGGGAGAGTGGCTCTACATGGGCGCTGGTGCATAAAGGGGCTGTCAGGATAACCCATGTTAGAGTTTGAGTAATAAGTGAAAACCAAACTAATTAATTAGGGGGTGGGTAGTCAAACATTAATAAGATAATTATAGATACCTCATCTACTTGTTAGGGCTTCCATAGACTAAAGGTGGCCGAGAAGGTCGTGGTTGGCATAATCGTGACCTCATCTTCACAAGAGGTTAACGATTCTGCATGAGTCACCCTATGGAGTGACGCCTTGAGATAGGTAGTCAGGATAACCATAGATGGAGGTGGCACCTTGTGATAGGATGTCTAGATAATCAATGTAAGGCCATGCAATGACACTCTCCTCTAGCATTCCTTTTTGTGTTGTTTTATTGGAATCCTCTAGAAGTGGTCTATTGATATGTTTGGTGATTTATTGTTGTTATGTTTTGGAAGTGGTCTATTGTTATGATATGGTTTTTATTGAACTGTCATGTTTAGGAAATAGTCTTTGATGTTATGGTTTCCTTTATGTGTGAATTATCTTTCCATGTTTGGAGTTTAGTCTCGAGTGTTTCTTTATATGTTCTTGGTTGGGGATCCTTTCTTATCTACTCCTAGCATGGGGGTGGACGGGTGGAACGTGCTACACACCGCGTTGGGTTCCTTATTTTGTAGGTGTACCTTTCAGTGTAGAGTATGTTCAGACAACTTGTTTTAGAGTTATGCACTTCCAGATGTATATTTGTACTTTTTTCATACTTTGTATATTGATATGTTACTCTCCCATGTATTGGGTAGACTTATGTTGTAACCTTGGATAATTGCTCGATGAGATTTATTTGTAGAATGATGTATTGTATAATCAAATTTTGTAAATCAAGCTTTATCCATAAATGTAAATATACTTGATGTTGTATTATTTTTGAATAAATAATTTCTTAATATTTCCAAGTTATATTGGCTATGAAATCTTGTATAGTTTCTATATGGTTCATTCTTGTCTTAATGCTTATCTTTTATAAATTTTTAAATGAAAGAGTTATGTTAGTAGAAATGAAAGTTACTTTTATCAAATTTGCTATTAGGTAGATTACATAATGTCACCTCATGTACCCCAAGGGACTTAGGTGTTTAACTTGTAATCATAGCTATGTTAGTTGCATTAGTAAACATAGTGTTTATACTATATGTTCAAAAAAAAAATTGTTGCATTTTTTTAGTTGTCCTTTGGGGTTTGCGCGATGGGGCATTACACTTATAGTGGATTGATAATTACTACCATGGTATTACCCAATTAATAATTAGTTGAATTTCCATGTAAACCATCACCTTAACTCACATTTTTTCTATAAAACATAGTGATAAAATTATTTCAATTACAATAAAATAAATGGGATAAGCAATAAAACATGCCCCTAAGAGTCACAAGGGCACTAGCTTGACCATATAAACCAGGTAAGGTGAGATGGTCAAGTGCATCCATATAATTTTCCTCCACACCCTTATATTGATCAAATGTATGCATATTTTTATCACACACAATGTAACATTGAATCCAAATATTAGAAGCATCAAGACAAGAAAATATTTATGAAATAGAGAGGTATTACAAGATATTATAGGAAAGACTAATGATGAAGGTTTTAAAAATTCCTTACATGTTCTAAGAAGACCCAAGGACAAAGATGGATTTAAAGGTGAACAAAATAAATATAAATCCAAGTCAAAATTGTCACACCCCAATTTTAGGCCAAGTTGTATATGCCAATTTAACTAATTTGAAGCTAGATACTTTAATATGTGTTTTATATTATGGTACCAAAACTATGTTTTGTGACTATTTATACTATGATTATTTTTCTTTATTATGTTAAGGAAAAGATAAATATCAATTAGATAAATTGATTGGAAAGATGTAAATATCAAATGTATTATCATTATCATGTTAATGAATGATATAATATATATTGTAATACTATGCATATAAGACTAACTACCTTGTTCATTAAATGAGGTGGATGCAAGAAAATAGTTTCTCCTCCTAAATGAGGAGGGAGAGAATTACTGGAGAGAGGGAAGTAGATCTAGAAGAAGCACATGCAAGCCATGAATCCAATAATACTCTCTCTCTCTATCTCTCATGCACACACACACACACACACTAGATAATATATTTTTTCTTATGTAGTTATGACAATATCCTTGAGTTATAAGAGAAATAGTAAGTGTATTGCAATGTGATTTTAGTTTTGATTGTTTTTTTCTATTTTGTCATATTACCTTGATTAGTTGTTTTGAATTTTGTCACATTTTTTATACTCAATAAACTTTAAATTCATAAAGATAGGAAAATGATCTCTTATAAATAATGTTAGACCCTATAAATATATGTATGGTTACATGAACTAATTTAAGAAAACAAAATCCAATTAATGGATATATGTATATATTAACATTCCTATATGTATATATATCTCCGTTTGTATATTTTTTTCAAACTTATATGTGTGTGCCCCTCCTATTTACTTCCTATTAATGTGAGAATGGTGTTTTAGCTTGACTATTTCCTTTTGATTGATGTGGGATTATTTTATTGCTTTGATTGGTGTGTATGAACCACTACATGTTCGAGATGAGATTCCTCAACATGTTGGTTGGTGGCATTTTGCACATTTACATGTTTGGTTTATTATTATACTTTAGTTCAATGAAATGCATTGTTTATGTTATGGTTACATGTGAGCCTGATTATTTATGTGTAGAAGGAATAGTTTATTGAGTATTTATATGATGGATGTACAAAATTTGTTTTATGTTTATGCTATTGGACCTCGTTGGGATGATTATGATGTGCTTTGACTATTTATATATTGAGCAGGTACCCTTGACATGCATTGAATGGTTAGAGGTATAGGGCTATTTCTCCACCTGGCTATATAGGTTTGTGTTATTCCTCAATGATGGTTAACTTAGAGATATCACATTGGGCCCCTTCATACCCATTCCTTGAATGCACTTGAATCAAGTACAATATGTGTCATATTTGACCTTATGTCAACCCAAATCAAATTTAGGAGTTATTCCATAATCCATAGATGTGTCGTAAATGACTAACGAATATCTGATTTAGTTAATGGTATAAATTTCATATTTTTCCCGTAAATGAAATATTAAGAATTTAAATGATTCTAATATTTATTATTAAAATATTCTCTATGTTTCAAGAAAAGGGAAGGTGGAATGAAAGAAGAAATAAAATTAATCTAAATTGTATAATTTAATTATGAAATTTAGTGGATTGGGAAGTGTGAGTTATGTTTAATTTAATTATCTTGATTAAATTTTGGATCTCGCAAATGTAAATGAAAATATGCTAAAATATATTTAATGGTTATATTATATGTTAAATGATGTTTTAAATTGATTTAATTGGACAAATTGGTTTTGGGGGAAATTGAGGGAGTTTTAAATTCCAAAATAGAAATATGAATTTTTATTCAATTTTTAATTAAGTTGTGAAATAGGTAAATAGGGAAAAAAGGCATTCTGTTTCTTTTTTATGTTGGGAAATTGGGAAATTATGGAGAGGGAAAATATTTCTTTTGAGCATTTAGAAAATTATTGATTTGGAGAGAAAATCTTATTGGAATTCAACAAGGTCAGATCTGTTGGAATGAGAATCAAGAAGGGATCGTGTTTGCTTGATTTTGTGACTCCTCATTTGGCATGCTTAACAAATTTCACATTTCGAAACTTCAAGGGTATTGAGGCATTTTCCTTTTTTATTTTAATTTGTTTGAGAATTTTTCTTCAATTTTGTTTATAGAATAATGATTAGTGGAGTGTAAAATCCTCCCATCTACTTTTATTTTGCAAATTGAATTGTGTAATTTATAGATTTATTTTAATTTTAAAAAATTTCAAAATGGTAGGGTTACCATGCCCAATTTTTTGGAAAATGAAGAAAATTTCTATTTTATAGCTTAAGTGGAGTTTTGGGCATATTTGCAACCAAATGGCATTCTTACAATTTTGACTTTGAATTTTTAATAAATTTCAATGATGAAATTGGGAAAAGTTGGTTTTCGCTTTGTTAAAATATTTGAAAATTTTGAATGTTTTACATGAAAATGGATGATTTTCATTGTTTTAAAAATTTTTAACTTCATGAAATTTGATAATTGATGTTGTGTGAAAGTTTTATCAAAATTTGGAAAATGTTGTGTTTTTGCATTGAATTTTGTGCCACTCATTGGAGGGTGTGATGAGTTTTTTGGAATGTTCTAACAAAGTTTTACTTTGTGAAATGTGGTATTATAGATTGTGGAAAAGTGTTGTTGAAATTTAGAAAAAAATGTATGCATTTGTTTTTGTTCCACACTCGTTAGAGGGTGTGATGAGCTTAGGGTTTGAGTGTCAGAGAGAGTTATGGGAATGGATCCCAATGTGAACCCAACCTAAAATGGCATGTAGGACATCATGGTGTGGGGATTTTGGATTAATAAATGAAAACTAATGAGATATAGGTAAATAAATAACCTAGATAATGGATAGCCCTCTCATGCATTGAGTGCTTGTATAGTCTAAGGATGATTAAAGACAAGAAACTCATGAAGAAAAGAATTACAAGATAAAATACCCTCATTTATTTGAGAGGATACTCGGTTTCAAGTTGAGCCCTAAATGAGTGTTCATGATGACATTGCCTATCTTTCTCTCTACCATTTAACCCTAGTATAGTTGAATAGCACTTGAAAGATGTTAACTACCTTCAGTTGACATGGATGTTGTGTATCCACCAAAAATCAAATAAATTCTCATAGAGTACCATGGGAACCTACCTTTCTTGAAAAACTCCATTGGGAAACCTAAATCTAAGGAAAACTTGACTCGATCCCAAGGCTCAGTTATGTTAGGTCTTGACGCACTAGGTTCACTTAGGGTTCATTGTGATTTTATCATTAAACATGAGGGGTATATGGTCATTAATAATCGACTGGTATCTAAAATATAGAAATGTAATCTAAGTCTAATCATTCAAATATCACTCGATAACTTCATGAAATCAAAGAATTTGTAATAATATTTCATGAAGCTCAAATTACTTGAATACATTCAAGTAGATTTGGCATTAAGAAGTCAACAAATTCATGGAATTGAAATATTTATAATAAAACTCCATGTATTTTTCAATTTTGGAGCATTTTCTAAAATATAAAGCATCTACTCTAAAATAAAGCATAAAAAATTACTGAAATGTAATATTTTCCCCTAGGTATTATCCACATTTTCCTCAAGAATAACTAAATCAAAGAAAGCCATTCTATACTTCACTAGATTGCTTCACAACTAGGCATATAATGCTATGAGAGTTTAAAGAATGGGGAGTTATTTTCCACAAAATAGTGTTAGTATGCACTCTTAAATAATGTAACACATAGTCTTGTCTGATAGGAACAAACAATTAGCTACATAAGATTTCATATCAGTAAATAGCTTTGTATTCAAATGGATATGATATTAGTTAGCTTCTAATGAAACATGCAAGTTTTTAGTTTGGAATGGAATAGAAAATAGAACAAAAAGAATGGGTATGTGGGTATGTGCAGGATCATCATGGAAAAAATAGGCCCTTAAGTGGCAAAATATTCAAAAAAATCAGAGTTATGCAACTTGACGTAAAAATCGTTATTTAAAATAAGAATAGAATCAGAAAATTTAATTAATTTCTAAACTACTAGGTTTATTTTGAAGAAAAATCTATTTGGTGAAAAATAAGAAGGTGTACTGTTATTCTAACCACAATAAAATGATAAGTTTTTATTTTAGATAAAGAGAACCATCAGATGTGATGCAGTATTTTTTTCCAAGTAAATAATTAATTATGATTTTTTTACAACTTTTAAAAATATAAAATCAGATGTTCCACCTTATTAACTTGGTCAAAACTTCATGAAATTCATTTTTATCCTAAGAAAGACATCATGACATGATTCAAAAATTGATATTGAAATCTATAGATAAATGCACTATCAATCGGCTTTAGTCGACATTCAAATAGAAATATTTGTAAACACCTTTTAAAATTCCACCTTTGGGTCTATTAGTCCCACATATTCACCATTTTTTTGGCCCACCATGATCCTGCACATGGTTAATCATGTACAATCATGGGACAAAAGTGGCATATGATGGGTATGTAGGTATGTGGAATTTTTCTTGCCCAAAATTGATGAAAAAAAGGGTTTTAAATGAGATTCTCCACCAATATAAATTATGCTTTACTTTGAATTTAATAAATAAATTATTCATTTTCTATTTGAATTATGACTAAAGTCCTGATAAATTGAAAAAATCTATAGCTTCAAACGGTATCATATTTTTTGAATCCAAACATGTGTCACATTCTCATGCTTGTGTACTATAGATTCTGAATTTTTATGAAGTTTTGACCAATTTAAGGTGGTCAAACATATGAGTTTTTATATATTTTTAAATTGTAATAAAAATTCATAATTAATTATTTACTTGGAAAAAAATTACAAAAAATATGCATCACATGATTCCTCTACTTATATCTAAAAATCTTATAAAAATATTATCATTTTATTGTGGTTAGGGTGGTCGACAGATACCCACTTCTTATTTTTCCCTAAATTTAAGTACTATTGCATTGAAATTTCAATTTTTCACCAAATAGATTAAAAAAAAAACCTAGTAGTTTAGAAAATACATTCAATTTGCTACAGATTCTATTCTTACATATTTTTTAAATAATATAGATAACTTATTCAAATTTTTACATCAAGTTTCCTAACTCTGATTTTTTTGAATTTTTCACCACTTAAGGGCTTGTTTTTCCCATGATGATCCTACACATACACAAATAAAAATTGAAAAAGTTATAATTCTTTGGAATCTAAAAATTTTGAACTTAGCTAAAATAATACATCTCTCGACCTTTTATATGAACAAGAAACTCAAGAAATTTAATCAACACATGAGAGGGAATCCAAGTGATGAATCATAGCAAAGCATGTGGAATGTGGAAATTACCAAGAGGAACTTCTAAATAAGTCAATAGACTTTGACCTTCTTCAACACTATAATATTTTGTATTTATATCTTTGAAATTTGATTAGGAAATGCAACTGGATTGAGCATATTTATCAAACAAAATGTAGAATCTTCCTCTGCTAGATATTTAGGGTGATCAAGTGGAACTAGATATCCTAATCGACCAGAACTTATGTTCTTGCATTCAGATTCGGGCTTTAGGAAAAAAAACCCATAACTAAATTTCCCTAGAGCTAAGTACCCTCCTTTGTGACTTGGAATATACTCGAGTCCCTGGTCTCCCGGTTACTAACATTTCTTCTCTATAAGCTTTATCCTCACATGGGCTTTCATAGTGCACCACCAAACCTAGTAACATCATTGAATCTACTCACAATCCAAATTTTCCTAACCGTCCATATCAAAAAATAATCCAACAACCTATTTCTCCTGCACATAAAATTCCATATATCAATCCTTTTTGAAACATTAATAAAACTCTCATTAGCATAAAACCATCATTGATGTTAATCTACTTTTAAAAAAATTCATAAATAACATGCTTTAATGCATTCTCATGTAATTATCACTTTAGGTAGGCCACTAAAAATTTTAGGTGTTTGAGAAAAACAAAACAAAAAACTTTAATGCTTCAGAACCAATGTATAATTTACACGTGTACCTAGCCCCCAACACACTTCAACTTGATTGGGACAAAACTCAACCTAGTTCTCGACTGCTACCAAAAATTTTATACCCTAGGACTTCACTCTCGAATGCAACAACTTAACAAAATTTTCTTTAAACATTCCAATTTCCCATTTTCTTAAAACCTAGTATATTCAACACTCAGTACCTTTAAACCATGAATTATTTTAAATATTTTCACTTTTTTACATTTTCTCCCAGTGTTCTCTGGCCAACCAACACCTTCCATAAGCATCAACTTTCAACTTGGGTCCCCAAGCCTTACATTCTTGGGGCGTGTTGTGATACCACAAAATAACTTGCAACCAACAAAACCAAATTTAAAAGAAACCTAAGAATAAATTACTTGCCATAAATTATATCTGATACATATTTTCCTGCAATAGCTCGTTTCCTTCACTTGATTTCTAGCATAAAAACTATAGAACTCTACCAGAAAGTATCAGTGTGTGCATTGATTTATTTCCATCTACGAAACTTGGTGAATAGATTAGTTCATCCACATTAAGCCAACCTTGGATAGAGCCTTGTTGATAGTTAAAGTGTCCATAGCCCTGGTAAGGTTATCAATACAATTCCCCCCAAACATAGCTCTATTTCCAATTAGGTGTCTATAGCCCCGGTAGAGATATTTGGATAGTCTAAAGAGTTGAATTTTTCTCTTTTGATATTTCTTTGATATTCATTTTCCTTTTTTTTCATTTGATATTTCATTTTAAGCTCTTTTGCTTCAACTTGCAAGCAATGAAGCCTTCTATTAGGTTGGGAATTATAGTGATAATGAAGGTTACCTTTTGGTTTTTCACTCAATGCAAATACCCTTCATCATTTCACCAATTCCCAAAAGATTTAGTTAGTGAATTTCCTATATGTGAAAATTTCTAGTTAAATTTTACCATCCTTATGCTGAATTTTGACCAACAACAATTTTCCATCTACTAAAAAATTAAGCATAAGTTAAAATTTAGCTACAAGTTATCAAATCACCCAATTACTTCTAAATTTAGAGACATCAATTTCCACCCTTCCATTTTACTTTCCATGGCAACTTTCTAAAATAAACTTGGTTGAAAATTTTGATTTTGGAAGCTCTACACTTGCATTAATGCACTAGGCTTGTCATAATTATACTTAAGCCCAACCATCATACCCTTCATTTAATTTGCACACCTAATCATGCATGTATTACTTCCTCAAATTTCTCAACATGCTGACATGTGCCACCTCACTAGCTCAACTTTACATCTGAACAACACAATTGGACAATTCATAATTAATATAACTTGATGAAATAAAATGAAATGACCACAATTTAAACCTATAATCTCATATTTTCTCAATTCATGATCTTCTTACTAGTAATCCTCAAAGCATTCAACACAAATTTTGTGAGAATTTATTTGGTAACTTTCAATTCTAGAGAAAAGTGTACTTCAGTCATCTCAACTTGCATTACCAAGATTTTCTATCTAAGCAGCTATGTACCATAGATTTCTCATGGATTTCTATAAATGAAACACTTTCCTTCAAATTCCTCACTTCTATCTTCAATTTTTCAATTTCTCTTCTATGTTTGTTTTCTTCCTTAGGCTATGGAAACTCCCATTTTCCTTACTAGTGTTCATCGTCAGACCAGTTTTCTAGGATGAGTTATGAACCAAAGGCTCAAAAAAGTAATTTTTCTTGGGTCTCCTTCCATGAAAGCATTTTTGTGTATGGTCCTCAAGGATACTTTCATGAACATTGGGGTTTATTATAGAGTAAATTCAAACCTAGCTTTATGGTTGGTGGCTTCTCTCTTGGACCTCATCCTCTCTATAGTTGAGTTTGTTTTATTGTGATGATGATAGTGTAGCTAGAATCCCTAGGAAATTTAGAAAATTTTCTCATCGTTGCTCAACCCCTTGTAGGAATTCCTACAGCTGAGGACATTCCTTGGTTTTGCAACAAAGGGAAATAGTTCCTTTCCTGCCATTCCTTATTGTGCTGCACACTCCCAACCTTGATAGCCATAGGGAAAATGCCTACTTGGGGTATATGTTTCTTTGGGATGAGTCAAACCAAATTGACTAGACAGACTACCAACTACCTCAACATGGTCTTCTAAACATCCAACCCTCCTTTTTCCTTTTTACCCCTTTTTGACATCACTTTACAACGAGAATTTTGTATTTTCATTTATATACAAAATATTAGTATGAAATATAATGATTTTTTTCTTTTCTCTATCCATGCATGTATTTATTTCAAATGGTTTTATATTTCCAAGTTTTGGTAAAATGTTTCCAGGATTCCAATCATCATGTGTTTTAGATTAAGAAGAATTCACTAATTCTGGGACCAAAACTATAAAATAAAGAAATATATAGGAAAAAATTGTTGGTGTAATTAATTATTTAATTACACTTACATAAGTTTACTTAGGCATTTAATTTAATTATATTACTAGGTATCATTTTCTAGGTTCACATGTTTGCTTAGCATATAAGATTCCTTCTAGAATGATGAGTTGTCTTTTCTAGAAGTCTTATTTTAAATCTAGCATCTTTTTCTAGGTAGTTAGTTAGTTATCACATGTCATAAGATTATGACACATGTCAACATCATATTAACTACTACATCACAACCTTGCCTATTTAAGCAAGGCTTAATATGTAATTTTCCATTTTCAATTTGGAATTCTTGCATCTTAAAGATATTATGATATTTCTTCCATTTCTCTCTTGTGGAAGTTATTTTGTCTTGTAGGTGATTCTGTGGTGTTTGAGGAGTTCATCATAAACTCTTACATGGTATCAAAGCTTCAATGCCGTAGACTTCTTCCCAGATCTGAGGGACCAATCTTGGCATGAAAGTTTTGTTGGGTGCAAGTTGGGGTCTTGAGAACCTTGCCATTGAATCCAAGGCATCAGAGAAAGTCAAGATCTACTTTTATTTCGTCAAAATTTTGTCAAGGTTTTGATGCAAGCCATTTTTTATTAGAGCTATTTTCATTTTTGTATCAGAAATCCAACTTCCACTAAGTTGTAGGAAAAGAAATTTCTAGGTTTTGTATCCAAGGTTGAAATCTCAATTGGGTATTTTTTAGATGTTGCATATCTTTAATAGATTTGGAGAAAATTGTTGTACAAAAAGTGGCACACGTCATTTTTCTCCTAGCTGAAGGTTAAATTTTTTTTTCTATCTTCTACTTGCTAGATCAAAAAATGATTTATGGGTTTTGTTCTTAGCTTCAAAATATTTTTGGGGTTTCTATTTTTGTCTACTCATTGTGAATGGATTTTTCAAAAATCAAATCAGAAGTAAACTTTTTTGCTAGAAAACCTGTTTCCTGTAGGCTAAATTCAGTTTTTTGAAAAATTCATAACTTTTGGCCATGGTGTCCATTTTAGGAAAATGAGATATCGATGGAAATCTAGTTTCAATCACTTCACAGTGGTGTAGGCCATTTTTTCAGATTTTGTCATCTTCACAAATTTAGGTTATTTTTCATCATGGAGGTAGATGTGAACATTCGTCAGTGCATGCATTATTTCTTTTTTTGTGTGCATTAGGTTTGCATTTTCTCTACACTTCATTTCAATTCCAAATCATCTTTCAATAGAGTGTTGCTTCATAGATTCCAGAGTTGTGCCAGTTTGCAAGTTTTCTAGTGTTCCTTGTCATCGGGTCTATTGTTGCTTTTAATGATTTAGACTTGATTCCTTGAATGAATATAATATGGTTTCTAGCAAACAAAAGTATGTTTCCTTGCTTGCCAAGTTGAGGATCCAGTGTTACTCCACAGTGTACTTCCAGTGCTTCTCTTGTAGCAGGTTATCTCCTTATATGGGGGCTGAATGGTCTCTCTTTTCATCCTTTATGTGGATGGAGATTGACTAGATTTGTGATGGATATCATTATTGTATTTCATCTTTCTTTTGGGGAGGAGTTTGGTCCTAGAAGGTTTTCTTCTTTTCTCCATTTGTGAGAGATTTCATTTGCATTTGTACATGGGTACCTAACATAGCCTCGTAACTATGACCCATCATTGCATCTTTGCATTATTTGCATAATAATCTTCTCGCTAAGTTGCACTAATGGGGGGGTGTTGGTGTAATTAATTATTTAATTACACTTACATAAGTTTACTTAGGCATTTAATTTAATTATATTCCTAGGTATCATTTTCTAGCTTCACATGTTTTCCTATCATATAAGATTCCTTCTAGAATGATGAGTTGTCTTTTCTAGAAGTCTTATCTTATCTAGCATCTTTTTCTAGGTAGTTAGTTGTCACATGTCATAAGATTATAACACATGTCAACATCATATTAACTACTACATCTAAACCTTGTCTATTTAAACAAGGCTTCATATGTAATTTTCCATATTCAATTTGGAATTCTTGCATCTTAAAGATAGCATGATATTTCTGCCATTTCTTTCTCATGGAAGTTATTTTGTCTTGCAAGTGATTCTGGGGTGTTTGAGGAGTTCACCATAAAATCATACAAAAACTAACCTAACTCAAATTTACTCTAATAATATAGTTCACCTTAATTACGTAATTTACATTAGTGTCTATCATTAACTTCATAATGCTCTTAGTATGAATCTTACTAGGTTTATCTTTAAACTCACTCAAATAACTTTCAAATAACCTATTGTAACAACAAATTATTTGAAATTTTATGCATTTAATAAATAAAAATTTGAAGGTGTACTTACTAATAATGTTGTTAAAATGTACAGAAATGACCTAATTCATGGTCAATTGCACACACCTTTACCATTGTCTCAGTCCCGTACCTTCCTCTAGTATACAGTCATGGTTCTCCATTTCCTTTTGCTCTATTCCACAAATGGTTGCATTTAATTCTTGATTCTCTTTCCTTTCAAGACTTCTTTAGCTCCCTATCATGTCTTCAACCTTAACATCACTATTCACTTCAGCAAGCTAGATATTAATATAATTTGTACAATTATTAGAAAGTGGAATAGTAAAAGCCTAATACTTTTTCATTTGTGTAAAATAAAATATTTCTTCCCTTTTAAGTTTTGGATTGGAAATTAGGGGAAAAAAGAATGCATCTCCTGCTTGTTTCACCCACTTCTTCTCCTCACTATCATACATGCGTGTGAAAAATGGTAACTTACTCTTTTCAAATTCATGCTTAAAACATGATATTCCAAAATTCTCATGACTTTTCCTTTTTCCCTACAAAACTTTTGGAATTTCCTCATAACAATTAAGGTTAATAAATCCATTTGATCTAATGGTTAAATCGCTAAATTTTTTGTCTCTACTAGGGTTATACATTTTATAATAATTTAAATTCCTTTCCAGTAATGGCTCTCTCCTTTTCATAGTCAAGGACACCTTCGTTAATAAAATTACCTTATGAAAATCCAAACTTACCCTAGTCAAGAAGAAATTGCAATCAAGTTCACTATGGTCGGTTATGTCATGGATCCTACACTGGGTAACCCTACCAAAAATGAACAAAATTAAGGGAGAAAGTCTGTAGTTAAGAATTTTCTAGAGCTTCTCAATCTCTTTTTCACTCTGCATTACAAGCTTGCTTAGAGATTGAACTCACAAGTGGACTTTGACTATGTGATTAGGACAACAATACTAGCTCAAGAACACAAAAGGCCCTTGTTCTAACACTACTTCTGTTGACACAGATTTGTACATAAACACACCAATAGTCAAATAAATTCTCATAGAGTACCATAGGAACCTACCTTTCTTGAAAGACTCCATCAAGAAACCTAAATCTAAGGAAAACTCAACTTAATCCCAAATCTCATTTATGTTAGGTCTTGACACACTAGGGTCACTCAGGGTTCGTTATGAATTTTATATTAAACACGAGGGGTGTATGGTCATTAATAATTGGCTAGTATCTGAAAAATAGAAACATAATCTAAGTCTGATCATTCAAATGTCAGTTGATAACTTCATGAAATCAAAGAATTTTTAATAATATTTCATTAAACTAAAATTACTTACATAAATTCAATTATATTTAGCATTAAGCATTCAACAATTTCATGGAATTGAAAGATTTGTAATACAAATCCTCTATATGGTCTTGAATTACTCTTGAAATCTCAAATTTGTTAGATAAAAAATGCAAGGTGAAACATAGTGAAATAACCTTATATTTATAGATATGTAACCTTAATTTCCCAAAATTCAAATAACACATGTTGACATCTGAATATAGATTTGAATATGTTTCTAATTATATAAGCAACATTTACAGGGTGTTGTACCCTTTACATGTCAATCCCAAAGGGACAAAAGGAAAAAAAACCATTAAACATCAAAAAAGACTTTCAATAATAGCAGACGAAAGACACATACATAGCCAAGTAACAATAGAGACACAACATTACACAGAACCAACCACTAATTGTCCACACTATCCCATTTCTAGACTAGAAGGTTTAACACATCATCCTCAATCCAATTGGGGCCTTCATCCATGGTGTTCTTGTTCATTTCCTCCTTGACAACATTCAAGAGAGTGACAACTAACCTATGAATCATTTTGATAGTGAACCGAGCTATATAGTTGAATTTGCAATCCAACTTAGCAACCCACTCCTGCAACACACCGAGCTCATCCACCTTGCCTTCCTTTCTCTGGATCTTAACATCAACACCAAGCCTAGTATTCGAGGAATTGGTAGAGTCTTCCTTAAGTAACTTTTTCATATCAGAGAAATTACTAGGGTCTTTTATAGGACCTTTATCCTTCACCTTCTCAGTAACTTTAATGCCTTCAATTTTGCTGCCATCTTGCACTGAGACACTAGAGATATCATCCACAAGGGACCCTTTCTTATTTTTCTCCAACCTCTGCGACCTTCTCACACTCATATTTTTTGTTCCCATCTCAAAGCTAGAACCCACCATAGTATCTCCCTTAGAATCTTTTTCTTTGGAACTTTTATCATCACTCTTGGTCACTGGAAGAACCCTCAGGAGTAGAGGCACATTTTTCCCTTTCTTTTTAGTAGCTAGTATGCTGACCTTCTTGTGTTTTAGCTCACATAGCCCAGCCACAACACTTGACTGTTCCAACCCCACCACATTTTTCTTCTTGAAGGGAGAAGTGGCTAAAGCCTCAATACTAGGATTATTTTTAGGGATGGGGGATTTTATCTTTGAGCCCTTTGAATATGTTAAAATAATGCCAAAAACATAATTTAAATTTAGGTTCTAGGTCTAAGGGAGAATTTAATTAATAATTATTATTCATTTTCTATTTGAATTACGACTAAAGTCCCGATTGATCGACTAATTGAAAAACATCTATAGCTTTCAAATGATATCAAATTTTTGGAATCCAAAACATGCATCACATTCTATGCTTCATATTCTATAGGATTAAAAAAAAAAATTGAATTTCATGAAGTTTTGACCAAGTTAAGGTGGTTAGACATACACGTTTTTATATTTTTTAAAAGTTGTAATAAAAAATTCATAATTAATTATTTACTTAGAAAAAAATTACAAAAAATATGCATCACATCTGGACATGAGTCCTCTACTTATGTCTAAAATATTATAAAAAAATATTATCATTTTATTGTGGTTAGGGTGGTCAGACAGACACCTACTTCTTATTTTTTCCCTGAAATTTAAGTACTACTGCATTGAAATTTCAAATTTACACTAAATAGATTTAAAAAAAATAAAAATAAACCTAGTAGTTTAGAAACTAAATTCAATTTTCTACAGATTCTATTCTTACATATTTTTGAAATAATATAGATAAGTTATTCAAATTTTTACGTCAAGTTGCCTAACTCTAATTTTTCTAAATTTTTGGCCACTTAAGGGCCTATTTTTTCCATGATGATCCTGCACATACCCATTAAGTTCAAATTAAGTTATGTCTAAATTAACATTTTCTTAAGAAAAAGGAAAGAAGCCTGTATTTATATTAATACTATAAGTAAATGATTACATATAAGACAAAATTAGCGATGATAACCATAACAATTTTAAGAAAATTGAAATTCTGAACTAAATCCATAACATTTTCTTGTCAAAGTCGATGGGTTCATACTTTTCCTAACCTAAGTCAAGAGGTTCTAAAGTTTCCTAACCTCCTGACCACCTAACTTTTTGTTGTCAGAGGTTATCTAAGTTTTAGAACTCCTTATATCATTGACTCCTCTAAATTTATAAGTTCAAAGGTTCTAAAAATGCCTAAATCTTCTTTGTTAGTCCGTTGGTTGTTCTCAAAACTTCACAACCTTTGACCAAATTTTCTCAAGTTTGGATTTCTAGTGACTTCACAACATATCCTTATATCACCAACTCCTCTATTTATAGGTTCTAAGGTTCTAAAAATGCCTAACTCTTCTTTGTTGATCCGTTAGTGGTTCTTTAAATTTTGCAACCTCCGACCAAATGTTCTCATGTTTGGATTTTTGGTGATATCGTGACATAAAAGCTCTTCCTACCATGGACTAGCTTAAATACTTGTTGCAAATGTTCTGTCTCAATGCACCCTGAGAAGGGTATCTCCCATGGCCAAACTAGAATAGGTACTCTATAGTTTCATGGTTGGAATTCCATACTATTACTAGTACTTTGTGGTTTCTTGACTTATTATTTCCACTATATCTAGAAAAAAGTTTAATTTATCATCATTCTCCATGAAATATACCTCTTCCTTTCCACATCCCAAATTGTCTAAACTATCTACAAGTGCATTTCCCTCTCGATACGTATGTGATATCTAATAAGAATCAAATTCATCTAAAAGCTTCCATACATTTTGCATTACATATTTTATATGCCAATTGAAACATTTCCTTTCTTTGCATGTATTTGTACAATTATCAGGGAGTCACCTTCTATGTGGATAGCACTGATTTGGAGTTGTCTTGCAAGTTGTAGAGCATAAAGAATAGCCATTGACTCTGCCATGTTATTTGTTCCTAACAGTAAAAAAAATGATCTAGCTTCTTTCACAATTCCCTTTGAATCCTTGATACATACCCCTACCCTTGAAATGCTTGGGTTCCCTCTAGATGCTCCCTCAAAACTCAACTTATAGAAACCTGACTTTGGTGGGCTCCATTTAATTCTACTCCTATACACCTTTTCCTTATAAGGCTGCTTCAAAATTCCTTTAAAAGGAAAAATTATACCTTGCCAATTCCTTAAAACATTATTATACCATGATGTAAAGATAGAGCTAACATTCTTGTGATCTTGAACTTGGGAATTTACTGCCTCTATGATTGATTTTTCAACAATTGCATGAACAATTTGATTTGTGGTAGCAACTTTTTTGAAAATGTGTTTTTTCACTCCCACCAAATAGACCATGTCACTACTACTAGGATCGAACACAAAATGCATGCAAAAAAGGAGGATTTATATAACATTGACCAAGAATCAAAAAGGTCCCATATTAAGTTTGGCAATGGAGTAGAGAAACTCATTTTTTGTAATACAAATAACTAGAAAATTTGAGAAAAGGGGCATTGCAAAAACAAGTGGTCAAGATCTTCCAAAGCTTGGCCACATAAAACACAATTAAATGGATATGCAATTCCTAGCTTTGCAAGTTGATCACTTATGAACACTCTTTTTCTCAACACAAGCCATGCAAAGATGCTCGATTTTGGTAAAACCACACTATTCCAAAATAATAAATAAGCCCTTGAAGTTTGACCTTGATCACCTTTGTTAATAATACCTTTATAGCCTTTCTTGATTGTATAACATCTATTCTTTGATGAAGCCCATATTATACAGTCAAATTTACCTATTATGAATACTATTCTTCCACCCAAAATCCAATGTAGAAGTTTCTTTTGTTCTTTTTCTATTAGAGTGCAAGAAAAATATTTCCAACTCACCCTTCTTGATGAAGCCTCTATTAAACTAACATAGTCAATTAACCTATACCTTAGGTATGTGCAGGATCATGATGGGACAAAAAGTGGCGATATGATGGGTATGTGTAGGGTATGTGGTTGATGACTTTTTTTTTAACCTAGAATAGATGAAATGAAAAGGGTTTTTAAAGGAGATTTTCAGTTTTCCACCAATATAAATTATGCTTTACTTTGAATTTAATAAATAATTATTATTCATTTTCTATTTAAATATTGACTACAAGAGTATAAAAATTTAAATTTTATGAAGTTTTGAGCAAGTTAAGGAGGTCAAACATACGTGATTTTATATTTTTTAAAAGTTGTAATAAAAAAATTATAATTAATTATTTACTTAGAATTTTTTTACAAAAAAGTATGCATCACATTGGGACATGAGTCATATACTCATATCTAAAATATTATAAAACATATTATCATTTTATTGTGGTTAGGGTGGTCAGACAGACACCTACTTATTTTTTCCCTAAAATTTAAGTACTACTGCATTGAAATTTCAAATTTTCACCAATTTTATTTTTTATTTTTATGTAAACCTAGTAGTTTAGAAACTACAATAAATTTGCTACATATTCTATTCTTACATATTTTTGAAATAATATTGATAACTTATTCAAATTTTTATGTCAAGTTGCCTAACTCTGATTGTTTTGAAATTTTCACCACTTAAGAGCCTGTTTTTCCATGATGATCTTGCACATTCATCCCCCACAACTGAGACAAAAATGAGATAGTTGATTGAAACTCTTAACAATATCTCAATGGAAGATGCCCATTCCCAGAATCATCCAAAAACTTAACTTCATCACCCTTGTTAACTTTCCAAGAAGTATATGATGTGACCACTTTTCTTCATGACAACATGAAATTCCACATGGTAGACCCTTCAGGATGATTATAAATTGTAAAGATTCTTGTTATATTTTGATTGTATAGATAATTTTCCTACATCAATGCACACCATTTCGAATTTTACTTATCATATAATTTCCAAATCAGCTTTCCCCCAAAGGCCATATTACGCTTGGAAATATCATGTAGTCCCACTTTGCCTCTAATTTTTTCCAATGTCATATTGTCTAGAGATACTAAAGTGATTTTTTTTACATCATCCATATTCCCCTTCCATAGAAATCTCCTAATAATTTTCTCTATTTGGTCTACTACTGATTTTTAATTAAAAGAGGGGTAAAAACTTTATTAATAAAAAAGAGTAGTACAAAGCATAAAGTAAGGAGGATCCCAAAAAGGGTCAAGAATCAAAATACAAGCAATCAAGACACGTTTATGCAACATCTCATGTCCTCAGTGACCCAACCCTCCAAATCCTAGGCTAGGTTACCTGATAAACTATTCCAATCATCCACCATCCAATTCCCATTCTTCTTAGAAGCCCATTTGGCCAAACCGTTAGCCACATTATTCCATTCAAAAGGGATATGAGAGAAGGTGACAGATTCCAAAGATTCTCCTAGCCTGGTGATTTGCTTAACCACCACTGCAAGCTGCCAAATAACATCCTAAAACTATTGCCTATTTATTAGGTCCACCACCACCTAAAAATTGGACTCACAGATAATCCGTTCCCAGTCAAGAGCATATGCCCTCTTTAAAGCCAAAAGAATTGCCAAGGCTTCCATAAGGTTATTAGAGTGTTTCCCCTTATATTTTGAAAAGAAGAACACAACCACCCCAGAACTATCTCTGCCCACACCACCCATGACAACATGTGCCAGATTGCCCCTTGCCGACCCATCCATATTGATTTTTAAAACACCACTAGGAGGAAGCATCCAATGACCCCCCTAAAGACCCTCCCTCTAGAACACCTGTCTCTCCTAATCTTGGGCCTCCTAGTATTACCAGTAGCAATCCCCAAATTACAAATAATTCGAGAGTCACTCGGATCCACCAAGATTGATAAGTCACATTTAGCTGACAACGTCTCCTACAAGGCCCCAAGAATATGAGCCCAAACTTTACCTACCAACAACTTCTTTTCTAGAAAGATCCTTTGGTTGCATTCCAACCAAATGTGCCAAATAATTAGACTAGGACCAATGGACCATGCTATGTACAAAAAGGAGGTCTTCGCTGAGCTGGACCTAATGATCCTCCAACACTCATCAAGAGAAGAGGGGTGCTTACACGGAAAATTCTAGGCTTCCCAAAAAAAAATCCAAATAGTCCTAGCAAAGGGACATTGAAAGAAAAGGTGAGAGACAGTCTCCACATATTTTTGACAAATAAAACACAATGAGGGTCCTTGGAAGCCTTGCTTACATAGGTTATTCGTGTCAAGCACCTACCATACGCGACTAGCCAAGAAAATAAATTACATTTTGGCCAAGATAATTTATTCCAAATATTTTTCCACCAAGGAACCTCATCATTGCCAAAGGTCTCTCTATCCAAAGCACAATACCTTGAAGCAACAATGTACTTCCCTTTAGTACCTAGACCTCAAGCCAACACATCCTTCTTTGGAAGTGAGCAATAAACTCTAGCAAGAAAAATAGAGGACAACTCCATCTTGTCCTCCAAAGATCCCCCTTGTGGAAAATCCTGCATATCCTTCCAATGATAGATGATAGTTTTCCCCAAAGCTTGAGGGGCCTTGAAATCCATCACTCTACTCCACCTAGCTTGAACAAAAATCCTACTTAAGTCCTCCAAATGGGGGTGCTAGTAGAGAATAGATGGAAAACCATCGCATGAGTCATGCCAAAAAGTGCATTAGAGCCTCTATTGTAGATCCATAAAAGGCGTTATTTAACCAACCTAGCTCCTCGCTTGAGCATATCCCAGATCATAGAACCTTTCCCCACAAGATTGAATCGAGTAACCTTAGAACCATCCACCCCCCAAGGTACTTGAAATTAAGGATCCTGGCCCAAGACCGATGCTCGTGTGTACACCATCTCTAGTATAGCATAGCTTCCAAAGCTTTCCTATTCCAATCTGTCCTACACAATCCTAGACCACCATCCTACTTTAGCTGACAAACAACTTCCCACTTGATTAGACTCCAGTTTCTCAAAAGTAAATTACCCGACCATAGAAACTACCTAAAGATCCCCTCAAATTATTTAATGAAACTTGAGGGAGTAGTCATCACAAAGCATCTGTATATAGGTAAGTCCTATACCATTGACTTCAACAGAGTAACTCTACCAGTCATAGATAGCCATATGTAGGTCCAATAACAAACCAACCCTTGAAATTTATCAATCACATCTTTCCAAAAATGCAAGGGGAGTGAGTTCACATCCAAAGGGATTCCAAGATAGATGAAGGGAATCTATCCCACTTGAAACCTTAAGATCCTAACAATACACTAATGAATGCACATGGGAGTATTAAAGAAATAAATACAAGACTTACTTTCATTTATGCTTTTCCCTTAAGTAGCCAAGTAGCAATCCAACATCTATCAAAAAGCAACAGCCTTAGCCACCTTAGCAACCCCCATCAAATTTGAATCATCCATGAACTAAATATGAGTTTGAAAAGGGAGGGAGTTACTCCATTTCCAACCTTGAATGAGCCCATCCAAAACTCGAGACTTGATGAACCTCTACAAGCCTTCAACTATAAGTATGAACAAGTATGGGGATAAGGGATCCCTCTACCGAAGACCTCTAGAAGCACCAAAAAAATAAAAATCCTCTTCATTTTTAAGGATGGAGAAGGACATAGTCACACAACTCATGTCCCAATCAATCCACTCCCTGTTGAAACCAAAGGCTCCTAGAATTTTGGCCAAGAAACCCCATTTAACTCTATCATATGCCTTAGCCATGTCCAACTTTATAAACATGGATTTTTACTTCGAAGAGGCCATGCAATGAATAGTCTCAGCAATAATAAAAATACCATCCAAAATTTGTCTACCCATAATTCAAATCCCCCTTGTTCTTCTGAGATCATCTTATCAAGCCATGGCTTTACGTACTCAACAATTATATTTGTTTGATTTTATATACCAAATTACACAAAGCAATTGGTCAATAACAATCCAGAGAATCAACACCTTCACATTTTGGGATGAGAGCCAAAGACGTGGCATTTATAACTCTCAACATTTTCTTGTTCTTTGAAGTCTTGCACAACCTATAATAGATCAAGATTGATTATATCCCAAAATTCTTGAAAGGACTCTGTTGGAAACCCATATGGAACAAGAGCCTTCCCTTTATTCATCTGAAACACCACCTCCTCCAACTCCTTCAAAGAGATAGGCTTAAGAAGAGAGGTATTCATATCTTTGGTCACCAAAGGAGGGATACAAGCCAAGAGAGAAGCTTCCTCCACATTGGCAGGTGGGGTGTCTTTTGAAAAGAGGCTTGAGAAAAAGTGGATTGCCTCCTTAGAAATCTCTAGCGAAGAAGAAAGAACAAAACCATCTAGAGATCAAAGAGAAGAGATAATGTTACCTTGTCTCTGGGCCTTTATTGAGTTATGAAAGAAGGAGGTATTCATATCCCCCTCCTGAAGCCACTCAATATGAGCTTTCTATTTCTAGAGAATTTCCTCATGAAGCTCCCATTCCTCTAGGTCTTTAGCCTCGCTATGCTCTAACTTGCTCAAATCCTCATCAAGACCCTAATCTCGGATCTGCCTAGTGATATAAGCCAAGTGCTCATGTACACACCTTTTCTTTTGCAACACATTACCAAACTAATACTTATTCCAGTGTTTTAATTTATACTTGAAATATTGAAGTCTCTTCACAAATGAGTACATGGTTTTCCCTAAAGCTGGTTGTCCTTCAATCCACCATCAAGACACCAGGCCATGAAGGCTTTCCTTTGTGAGCCACATAAGCTGAAATCTAAAGGTCTATTTCCTAGAGCCACTGACCAGACATGTAGAAAATTTAATCGAATAATGATCTAATCCCCGCCAGTCTAGGATTTCCAAGCTTGACATCCACTTGTCACCAACCCAAAAACTGGAAACCAAAAACCTATCTAGTCTTTCAGAAATTGCTTCATCTCCTAGCCTCCTATTATTCCAAGTAAACATGTCGTTCATAGGCTTAATATCCACCAGCTGAAGTTGAGCTAGATTCTCCCTCAGAAGAATGTTGGAAGGATCTATACAAGGAACTCCCCCCTTTCTCTTCAAGAGAAATAATAGCATTGAAATCACTTGCCATAATCCAGGGAAGAAAGGGATCTAATGATCTTAGAAAATTAATATGAGCCCAAAAAAGAATCTTACAAGGAGCATATGTCGGGGCATAAATATTGCAAAGAAAAACTCTTTCCCCTATCTCTAAACAAATCACAACAAGAGAAATGGAGAATCTACTCAAAGCTAACCAAACAGGAGAGATTTTCTAAGGATCCCAAAAGCAAGCTAGACCTTCAAAGCTCCCCCGTGCACTTGCAGAATGACATAAACCTCTATTCCAAACCTTAGATGCACTTTGTATCATACTATCCATTGATAACTTCATCTCTTGAAGGAAAACCAAGTCTAGAGAATGAGCATGAACAAAATCCTAAATAACATTTTGTCTAGGGATACTATTCATACCCCTCACATTCCATGATAGCACTATCATGATGAAGGGAGAGAGAAATGAGTATCCAAAGTCTTGACCAACCTAGATTCAACTGTCTCCCTTGTCAACTTAACTTTTTCCTAATCCTTCTTCCTACCCACCTTCTAGGATTTATCAGAGGCACTCTTCTTGAGAGGATTTTGTTGTACACCCAAAATAGGGGAGGAATCAGAAGCTTTTCTCTTGCCAGAATCTCCTAAACCCAAACCTATAATAGGGATTATACCAGTAGAAATAAAGACTAAAGAGGTACCAACTACCACATAGGGGTACCCAAGACCAACCTTTGAAGAAGGAGCAAAGGAATCCTTCACTTCTCCAGGAGCCTCCACCAAGGCAAGAACCGAAGTTGTAATAGCTAGAGGTTTAGGGTTATGAACAACAAAAGAGGGGCCATCCACTTGCATGTTAGGAGCTATCCCCTCTTTATAGACTAAGTCTTACAACACATCAAACCTGTTAAACATCCTCTCCTCTTTGTGTTCTAGAAAAGTCCACTTCTGATTTCTGCTCTTATTTCAAGGCCTAACAGGCACAAATCCATCTTTATCTAGAGTTTCCCCCTGCATGGACCCTTTTCCCTTCTCAAATCCTAAATTTGATGGGGCCATCCCAGTGTCCGAGTTACCCGCATAAGGAGAATGAGGACATTTCCTTTGAAGATGACCATACTCTCAGCATAACTGACATCTAAATGGAAAAGTTTCATAATATTGTGGCCGAGTCTAGGAGCTATACCCCACTGTCAGATCAATAGAGTTAGGCAGAGGCTAACTTAAATCCATCTCCACACAAAAACATGCATAGGAAAAGACCCTTTTCTCCAAAGTCTACTTAGAGGGTCCAATTGGTTTTCCTAGAGACATGGCAATAGACCGCAGTATATCTCTCATCCAACATTCAAGCAGTAGACAAGGAAGGTGAACCCAAACCAAAACCTTTGATGGAAACTCTTCTACCAAATTAAAACTTGCATGCCATGGTTTTATGAACAATCCTACCTAATTGTAGTATGGGTCACCTTCAAAAGCCTTATTTCAGTTCGAGATACATGAGAAATCCACCAAGAAGAAATTATTCTCTACTAACAAAACCTCAAAATTCCCCTTTGGATTCCATGTCCTTCGAATCCAAGGGTTGAGGAAAGGGAGTGAGAGCCTCATCCCCAATCTTACAAATCAACACATGCTTGTTGTAGTACTCTAAATCCTCTACAACTGCTTCCTTTTGTATCAATACCACTAGTCGTACTTGAGCTATTTCCAAACATCTGCTAATATTTTGTAGTTTAAATGTTCCAAATCTGGTCAAGCCCACTCCTTGAGAGGGCTAAGAAAGATTCCCATCCCTCACCTCCTCCATAGAATCATCCCCAAATGTTTCATTTAGGAAAACATTCTCTGCCATATTAAAAGTCTCACTTAAACCCTATGCTCAGACCACCCCAGGTCTCAAGCACACTGAATTCCAAGATGGGAGACAATACACAATCCCCACCAGCATCTCACGAATCACTCCTAATAGATCACAGTCGGAAGCATACCCTAGCACCACATGCATGGTCAAAAGAGAGCCCACACAGAGGATTTTCTGCACACACCTCCTGCCGAGGAAGAGACCACTCCCCAAGAGGAAAGGTAAACCATGTTGGTGTAATTAATTATTTAATTACACCTTTGCATAAGTTTACTTAGGCTTTATTTAATTCCTAAGTTATAGGTTTTATCCTTATCTTATCGAGCTATCTTCTTGCTCAAGAAAAGATTAGGTTTATGCATCTTTGCTTTTATAAAGCAAATTATCTCTTGTATTATTTTGTACTTCGAATATATCAATTTGCACATCTTTTGCAAATCTCTACTTTTTCATTTTTCTCTTCTGTGGAAGGTGATTTTTCTGGTTTGCAATATGATCTTGGTTTCTAACATGGTATAAGAGCCTCGATTTGCATCCCCTTCTCAGCATTTTTGGAGGAACACAGTGCAAAGCTCATTCGAGGTCCCTCAAGGGTTTCAATACTTGAGCATCTTTATGTAGCGTCGTGGATTAGATCGAGGTTTTTTGTTGGATTTAGAGCATTGGAAAAAGTCATAAATGGCTTTTATTTCATTGATTTTCATCACCATTTGCTAGATCTACAAGGGTTTCAACCTTGATGATTTTTTTGATAGATCTAGGGGTCGCCTGATTTTCGGAGTACTTTGGGCCCAAACGGACCTCGCTGTTGGATTCATAGCGCCCAAAAACTGCTATTTCCATATAAAATTTGTCCGATTTTGACACAGTCATCTAGAGAAGCAAAAATTTTTTGCCCAAGGGTTGTACGGCCTCCAGGCATAGTTTTCAAGTCTTGTTTTTTGAAAAAATAAAAATAAAAATAAAGAAAAGCTAAAAAATCAATGCAGGATTTTGCGCGCCTAGTTCATAAGGGCAGCGCCGCCGCTGCTCCACCCAACGGCCATCGCCGCACCAAGGGGATGCCACCGCCACCAGTGGTCTCTACCGCCATGCCACCAGCTACGTTCAGCCCTCGCGGGCTCCACCGAGGTCATGTGGGCGACCACAACCCACACGCTCACCCATCGGTCTGTCTTCCATCAGCCCCCACAGGCCTCTGCATAGAGCCACCGACCATATGGGGGACCGGGCGCTATGCGCCCAACCCCCGGCCAAAGTTCCAGTCCCCACCTTGGTCATATGGATGACTGAGGGCTCCACCAACAAACCCTAGGCTTCAGCCCCTTGGTCCGCCTAGGTGACCAGGGGCTTATTTTTTTAGCCCCTGAGGGCTTCTTGGGGCCAAATCGGAGCTTTTTGGACAACTTTCATGGAAACGGGCATATCTTGGGCATACGACATCCTTTTTTGCAAACAAGATATCGTCGGAAAGCTATTTTGATGCTCTACGCAATGGCGCTGGTGTGGTTTTTTGGTTTTTCCTTTTTGATGCTTTTTTCTGCCTTGAATGTCAGATGTTTCCTTTTTCACTCTGGGAGACATATCTTGTGACTTGCTTATCCGTTTTTCGTGATTTTCACTACATCAGAAAGCTGGTTTCAGCCTCTATGTGGATCTGAGGTCATTTATAGAATATGTGTAACTTTTTATATGCATGCATTCTTTTTTGTTTCATGTGCTAGGTTTGCATTTTTGCTTATGTTTCTATAGTTTTGCATTATCTCCTTTTGCAATCATTGGGTATTGTAATAACGAACTGATATAAAGTTCCATTAAGGGGGGTTCTTGCATCCATCTTTCATGTTGGTGACAACTCACATGAGTTTGTCTAGTTTCCTGTTGTCTCCTTCTAGCTTCTTTCTTGCTTAGCTGGACACATTGTTGGTTTGCTTTGGTTCACACTTCGCATTGGGATTTTACAGTTTTTTATCCACATTGGTTCATATCTTTCTCATTTGAAAGCCATGTTTTTATGGTTAATGTTCCATAATCTTGATGGTACTCGTCCTATGGGCAGTTTTAGTTTCAGTTTGGCATTGGCTTCGAGAGACACAACTTCCATATTTTTCATCATTATGGGTCCTTTCATCCTTTCATCTACTGTTGCTTACAGATTCCAAGGTTGATCCAGTATGTGAGTTTCTAGTGTTCCTTGACATTGGGTCTACTGTTGCATTTGTGATTCCGATTGGTATTTTGTAAACATAAGTATCTTTCCTTGCTTTCCAGATTTGGGGTTCCAATGTTTCTTCATCAGAGTTCTTCCAGTGCTTCTTCACAACAGTTCATCTCACTGAAGGGGGGGTTTTCCCCACTGGGTTTTCTCTCTCTTTACATTTGTACATGAGTACCTGATCAGGCCTTGTTGCCGAGACTCATATTTGCATAATAATCTGCTTCTCCCTAAGTTGCACTTATGGGGGGTTTTGCAAAATTAATTATTTAATTACACTCTTTGCAGTTTACTTAGGCCTACTTTAATTCCTAAGTTATAGGTTTTATCCTTATCTTATTGAGCTATCTTGTTGCTCAAGATAAGATTAGGTTTAAGCATCTTTGCTTTTATAAAGCAAATTATCTCTTGTAATATTTTGTACTTTGAATATAGCAATTTGCACATCTTTTGCAAATCTTTGCTTTTTCATTTTTCTCTTCTCCTGTGGAAGTGATTTTTCTAGCTTACACCTGATCTTGCTCGCAACAAACCAACGAGAGCCAACCAAGCCCATCTTCCACCCTAGATAAAAAACCCTTGTAGTCACTTTGAGACTGCAGCAAAACCATGGTCTAGTCATCGATTTAGAAGCCCCAAGAACTAAAAACAAGAAAATAATTTTCCTATTTTTATATGAGCAGAATGCACCTTAGAGACAACCAAGCTTTCCAAGCACAAATTATTTATTTAATTCTCTCAATGACTTTGGTCCAATATGTTGTCTTATTAGGCCCCATAAAAAAGGAATTCCTATATACATACATGGGAATTCTGCCTCTTGAAAGCCTAATATTTGAACAATCTTCCTTTTGATAGTAGCTTTAGAATTGAAAATATAAATGTTTGATTTTTTCACATTTATCTTTTTTACTAACAACAAAGAATACTTATCCAAAACATATTTTATTTGCTTGGCTTCAGAAATAGATGATTTCCCATACAAGAAAGTATCATCTACAAAAAGGTTATGAGTTACTTATATGTCATTTTGAGGAATGAGGATACCTTGCCACAGGCTCTAGTTGTGCTTCTCCTTTATTTCCATACTCAATGCCTCTGCCATGGTTATAAAAGAAAGGGGAAAAGAGGATCTCCTTGTCTTACTCCTTGCATTGATCTAAAGAAGCCCGAGGGTGAGCCATTAACTATAACTAAAAAATGTGCACTTGAAAGACATGATAATATCCATTTACACCACTTACTATAAATTCCAAACTTAGCCAACACTTTTAGAAGGAAACACCAATGAACCCTATCATAAGCTTTCATCATATCAAAATTGACAATAAAGGATGACAGGGGATTTGATTTGATAGAATGAAGCACCTCATGCGCCACCAACACCCCTTCTACAGTTTCTCTACCTCGTACAATTCCTCCTTGCTTAGGAGAGATAATTTTTGGTATTAGATGTTGCAATGTAAAATATATCACCTTAGTAAAGATTTTATAAATTGTATTACAAAGGGAAATAGGTCTAAAATCTGCAAAGGTTTTTGGCTCCTTAATTTTTGGGAAAAAAACAATGTTTGTAACATTGAAGTGCTTCAACATCATGCTAGATCTTTGTGATTCCTGCAGAGCCAAAAGAAAATCAAAGTCCAATACATCCAAACACTTTTGCAAATTAACATTAATTTCATATTAATTGTGAAAATGTAAAGGGATACATTTTTCTACACTACATTTAGGCCCCACTTTAGTGAGAGGATGAGCACAAGCACAAACTCACACTAAATTAGAAATTCAAAACATATATATGCAGAAAAAATAATATTACTCAATCATACAACATCAAAGACTTAAAAGAAAACATAAAAATAAAAAAGGAGGATCAAGCCTTGACTATCCAACACAATGTGGAACATGCCTCAATTGTTTGTCCAAAAGAAAAGGGTTGATCAAGCCTTAATTTTCCAATGCAATGTGGAACATGTATTGGTTGTTTGTCCAAAAAAAATCACAAGAATAATGCAATATCCACTA
>VDFB02344284.1:0-52374 GCA_007258455.2 Sequoia sempervirens
TACAAAAAAATATGCATCACATCCAGACATGAGTCCTCTACTTATGTATAAAATCTTATAAAAAAAATATTATCATTTTATTATGGCTAGGGTGGTCAGACAGACACCTACTTATTTTTTCCCTGAAATTTAAGTACTACTGCATTGAAATTTCAAATTTTCACCAAATAGATTTTATTTTAAAAAAAATAAACCTAGTAGTTTAGAAACTACATTCAATTTCCCACATAATCTATTCTTACATGTTTTTGAAATAATATAGATAACTTATTCAAATTTTTATTTCAAGTTGCCTAACTCTAATTGTTCTGAATTTTCATTGCCACTTAAGGGCTTGTTTGGCATACCATGATCCTGAACATACCCAACCCACACAAAGGTAGCAGCTCCCTTGTGCAAATTTCCCACGGCACGTAAGGGAATGATATCAGCGTAATACTTAGCCGTCTCAAAAATTCTCATAAAATTCACTAACTTAAAAAGTTCAACACAAAAATTTAGGGGGTTCAAAAAATGATGACTCCATTGGCCAGTAGGGGTAGAAAGATTCGCCATACCATCGACCCACAAGAGGTTGTACATACCATTGGACAAACACATGATATCCATCACCTCACATAATAGCCAATTATTCAAAATCATGCTCCCGCCAAAAGTACTAATCAAAGTTAGTAGGAGCCCAGCTAAAATAAGAAAGCACCTTCTAGGACTCAACATTTAGATGTTTGAGATATTCCCTTAAACACACCAAAGCCGAGGGGGGGAAAAAATCAACTTTTCGCCAACACCAAAGCCCTTCAATAACAAGACCTGTCGTCGCCATGTTGTCAGCAGTCGCATTCCCCTCTCTAAAGACATGTTAAATAGAAAAGTATTGAAGACCATTTAGCAGTGAGAAAATGTCCTCCATAATACCTTTTAGAGACCACCCCACCTTCATCTTGCCTTTAGTGGCTTCCATAATTAGCATCGGGTCACCTTCGATTTCCATGGTCTTGATGTTGAGTGACAGCACAATCTTAAGACCCCAAAGGAGAGTCATGCCTTCAGCCTGGTTGCTAGTGTGATCTTTCAATCTCCCAGCATAGGTAGCTACCAGGCAGCTGGTATTTTCTAATATTGAAACATAATAATTTTCTAATATCTCAACGATTATTCAAAGACAAAAATGTGTATAATATAGTGATCACTTAAATATTCATTCAACAAGTAAAATATTACATTAGAATTTTTTAATAATTTTAAGGAAAAAAGACATTAAAGAAAATAATGATTTAATGAGTAATGAGAGCCTATAAATATACAACAAAGAAAATGAAGGTTTGGAAAGATATGATCTTATTGAATGGAAAAGAAAAATAATTCATACTTTTTAGTGACAAAAAAATTATGAACATTTTAAAAATTATTTAGACCTCTATGTTTTCTTAGAAATGCATTGACAATGGTATATCAATTGTTTTGCAAACATTTTCACTTGCACATTTCTAAACAAACTGACTATTTATAAAAATTTAAAACTTTCCTTTCTTTGGATAAGTACAGGGGCTTTATTCTCTGAAATAGCATAAGGAAATATTGTCCAAATTTTATTTGGTAGTAACCAAATGGATTTTGGGAGTCACAAGAATTGCATCAATCTCTAATTGGCTTAAAGCACTACATTAACATAACAGTAAATTAAATCTTCATCAAACTAAATTAATAAAACATCAAATTTAATCTATGTTACCATATCAAGTCGCTTCACAATAGTCATATATGATTCAAATGTAATTTTTATTCATAATAGATAGTTGCCATTAATTTGAATAAATCAGTGGTTGTGACAATTAGAACAAAAGGAAAAAATTGGCTTGTAGACTGCATTATAAATACCATTGGTCCTGCACTTCAACGAAGTATGTTTTCTTGGCTCTTCATCCTAGTTAAAAAACCCCATTTGCCAACTGCATAATATCACCTCAACTAACAAACAATCCAATAGAGAGGACAAAGAGGTTGTGATGTCTAATAGATTAGAGAATTACAAAAATTAAATCATGCAAATATTTATTATCTGGTATTTTTTTAAATCATACAAATATATATTATCTAACATTGTCTTGATTTAGAACAAACAACTAATATTTATAGGATAATATGCTAAGTGAGGCCATCAACACTAATACATGTTTTCAATGAGGAACACAAAGCAAGAAACCATCCTAACTGTAAACAAATTCATGTACACAAAAATATATATCAATAATAATCAAAATTTATCTTATTATTCAATATAAAAATATTGCAAACAATCTATAATTGATAGATAAAAGAGTCAATGAGAATTCATCTTAAATTTTTTTTTACTAATTTCCTTTTGAATTTAGAATTATAATATTTTAAATTGTAAATACTTCAAAGAATAGGGAACTCTAGAGCTTACCTCCAGCAGTTGAACAAATTGTAGATGTATCCCCTTATAGTGTCCAATTCTTCATCCATGGAAATAAAAACTTCAAGATTGTATCAACTTTATTGAAGTATTTTTTTTTGCAACTCATTCTTATCATGATCAATGAAATTATCTCTCCAAAAGCTGCTCCATAAGACAATCCCACTGATATCTTATACCATGGATATTCAATGCTTTTCTTTTCTTTGTTAATTGAAATTAGAGGAGGAGCAACAAATTGTGGCCAAGAACAATTTTTGGGTAAGGGACATCCCCATAAATTTGGATTTCCTAAAAAAGAGGATTCTTCAAATGTGCCAGTTATATGTCGTCCTTGTGGTATACTTCCTAAAAAATTGTTGTTTGATAAATTTAGTGAACCTAAAGAATTTAGAAATTCGAGCTCTGTAAGGATTGTCCTAAAAAATGATTGCTTCAAAGGTCTAATGCCTCCAACTAACTCATTTCTCCCAAACTATTTGGAATTGTCCCATTCAAATTGTTCATTGAAAGGTTTAGAAGCCTCAACCCCTTCAAGTTCCCAAAGTTAGAAGCAATTTCTCCCTCCAATTCATTGTTTGAAAGATCTATGGATGTGAGAGTGGAAAGAATATATGAGTAGTGTTGATCTTTTCCTTTTAAAGTCATATCCAATCCATCATGATATAATGTTGTACTAGTAGAATTGGACAATGCATAACCATCTTGGATTTGTCTTACCATTGCTTGCAACAATACAATTATGCACATAATTGAACCTGAGATATGATTGGAAGAAAGCAACAAGATCTGGAGGTTCATTAAGTGGCCAATCCTTCAAGGAATTCTAACAATAAAATTATTCTCCTTCATCACCAATACTCTTAGCTTTGAAAGATATTTAAGTGATGTTGGTATTTCACCTCCAAATAAATTATTCCCAATATCAAGAATCTGTAGCTTTGAACAATTTGTTATTGAAGAGAGAAATGATCCATTGAAATTATTATTATGAACAACTAATGAATATAATTCACTTAGCTTACTGAACTCAAAGGGTAGACTTCCCTCCAATCTATTATTTCCCAAATTTAAGACATTGAGAAAAGAGCAATTGGACAAGCTCACAGGGATAAATCTAGTTAAGTTGTTGTTTCCAAGATTTAATAGCAAAAGTAGACATAATCTACCCAAGCTAGAAGGAATACTTCCCTCCAAACTATTATTTCGCAAAATTAAAACATTAAGGAAGGAGCATCTGGAAAAACTCACAAGGATAACTCTAGTTAAATTGTTGTTTTCAAGATCTAGTACATCAAGATTAGATAATCTTCCTAAGTTTGGAGGAATATTGCCAGTGAGAAAATTGTCACTAAGCAGCAATGTTGTCATATTAGGAGACCATATTGATGGGACAGGCCCATTCAATTTATTTTTAGACACATCTAGCATTTCTAGTTGCATGCATATTGCAGTATTCTAGAATAAGCCTCCTTCTAAATGATTTCCTGAAAGATCTAGAGATTGCAACATAGGACTGGTTTCGCATAGCCAAGAGGGAATTTGTCCCACAAGACCAGTGTCAGCTAATTGCAGTCTACCAAGCGAGAATTGTGTTGAAATCCATGGTGGAAATTCATCGTTGATCACACATGACACTATTTCTAACTCAGATAACTGAAAGGGTGGAATCCAGGTTTTGCTAATATTTAAAGCGCAATCGGATAAATGCAAATCCTTAAGGTTTATAAGGTTTATAAGGAAGTTTCTGGAATTGACTGGTTTGCTGATAGGTGAGGAAAGCCGAGTAAATGAAGGAGTAATGTTCCCAGTTAGGTTGTTATAGCCAATATCCAAATAGTCAAGTAAAGAGAGATTGCCCAAGGAAGATGGGATGCTACCGCTTAGTTGATTGTATCCAAGTTCTAATCTTGTCAACAAAGAGAGACTTCCCAGAGAATCTGGTATAATCCCACTTAATTGATTCACATTAAGTTGAAGAGAAGAAAGAGAAGAAAGATTACCCAGAGAAGCGGGTATGCTTCCACTAAGCCGGTTGTAAGCAAGGTGAAGGTTAGTTAAAGAAGAAAGATTGGCCAAGCAGGAAGGTATGCTTCCATTGAACATATTGTAACTAAGATGAAGGTATGTACGTCGGGTGAGCAAACAAAGAGAAGATGGAATCACCCCACTCAATTCATTATAAGACATATATAAAAGTTCCATATAAGGGAGATATCCCAAACAGGGAGGAAGAGTGGCAGTATTATTTGTTGTTTCTATTTTCAGTGATTTGAGAAAATGAAGTTGGCACAAGCTCTCAGATACCACACCTTGAAATTTTTGTAGTTCAACAAAAACAATGTATGGTTGTTCTGATTATCGCAGGATATGCCATCCCACGTGCAACAGTCGGTTCCATTAACCCATTAAATGAGTGAGCTATGAGAAGAGTCTTTCAAGGCCGCTTTGAAGCGAAGAAGGGCATCTGTTGGACAGAGAAAGAGAAAGGCCTGGGCAAGGGAAGAAGACAACGAAAAGAGAAATGATAAGCTTTTGTAAACAGATGGCCATTGCGGATGAAGGGAACTGCAGATAATGTTTGGGGACGAAGGGGTTATTCTTATCCTACGAGCCCGTCAACGGTCAATGAATTTTATTTTAATTTTAAATTGGATGATTATTTCTGTGGACGATGACAACTCCTTATGTTTCCACAATTAAAACAATAAATTGGTAATTGAGCTTAAAACAATAAATTAGCTTTTCAAGAAATTTTAAAAAATTCAAGGGAGAAAAGAGTAAAAAGAAAAACCATGTCGTTTAAACTATTATGGGTTTGTAGAAAGTAATTACGAGGCCCTTAGTTATCTAAGGTTAAAAATCTAATCATTTTTTAATAATTATTTTAAAATTTTCAATGTTTTCTAAAACTATAATTTAATTCATTTATTTTAAATAATTAGTTTATAAAATATGATTATATTGATAGTGTATAAAGAAATCTGTTATATTTAATGTAATGTGAATAATTATTATTGAGGATGAATGGATGTATAAGATTATTTGAAAAAATTATAAGTAATTTTTTATATTAAATCTTGTTTTCTTGCAACAATAGATAATTGTAAAATAAAGATTTATTAGATCAGTATGCTATGTGGATGGATTTTCAACTTGCTTTCTATATTGACATCAATAATAGTTGTGGTTTTATCCACTAGTTGATTAATATTTTCCAAAGATTAGAATTCTTTCTATATGTTTTTCTATCAACTAAATTTAAGAAAATATATTCAATCACTTTAAAAACTTGTGACAAAGTAAAATATTAAATGATAATAAATTATTGGTTTAAATAATAATAGGGTGGCAAATTTTATAATTTTTAAAATTATATTTGAATGGATGAATCTTATTTTTAAGATAAACAAGACTAAAAGTTTGAACATAATTGTTTAATTTCATCTTAGATCACTTATTTCATCTTATGTTTTGGGATATAGGTACCTAAGAATGTGTCTAGACCTTAGAAATGTCTTTCCTTTCTCTTCCTTGTCTTTTGTAGAATAGATCCAAGTTAGTCACTTGGATATGTACTTTATTCATTCCTATATAATTTTTAATATCTTAAGTAATTTCTTAACACTTGTACAACTCCTAAAATGTTATTGAATGGTTGGTAGGCACATATATAAATAGTTCAATTGGTCAAGCAATTAACATTTATAATTATTTAAAAGAAAGTCCATTATGACACCCTTTATAAGGTCTAGAATAACCTCCTTTGCATAAAATTATAAACATAAATAATTTTGAGAGAGGAACTTCCATATCATGCACTCTTAGACTAAGCCTCACAAATCTAAAGTAGTGGGCTCTTTTCAATCCAACTCATCCCAAATGATATTTTGAGAGAGGAACTATCTTTTGACCTTTATTTTGCATAGATCAAAATGTGAAGAGTCTACATTCTCCTTTGGGGGCAATGATCATGAGAGACCCAATCACAATTTTATCTAAATTTTGTTAGGGAATTAGTATATACATTGTTTTTGTAGACACTTAAAAATGTCTCAATGGATCACATTGGCTAACTAACATCATTTCATCCTAAAAATCGTCTGCTTTTCGCTTAATTGATTAAATTATCCTAGCTATTTAATTAATTGCCTCATTTTCATCTATTAATCTAATTGACCTAATTAGGTTAATTCATCCCCTTTCATGCTAACATTTCGTCCTATTAAATTGAATAAATCAAATTATTTAATTTAATCCCTAAAATCCTCTTATTTAATTAAATAACCTTAAGTTATTCAATTAAATGTCATATCACTTTTCCTTTCCATTAAATAAATTAATTATTTAATGAATATCCTAATTCCCCTAATTTTCATAATTGAAACTTTATTTAATTATCAAATTACTAATAAATCTAATCCCCCCTACTTGCAAGAGAATATTGCAATGGAATATTCCTCCTTTGCACATTCCTCCCATGGAATATTCCTTCCCCTTTTGCACATTAAAATTTGGTTTTAATTAAATAAATATATGTTTCCCTCACCCAAGAGAATACCCTAAAGAATATTCTCTTTCTTCACTCATTTAAAAAGGAATATTCCTTTTTTGCAACAAACTTTTAACAAGACTTCTTGTGCAAGTTTTGAAAGTGTGTTTGTTTGGATGAATGTAAACCTTTGATGGGAATCCATGATCCATGCCTCCATCTTCTTTCCTTTTTGACCATTGATTAACTTTTTCAATCTTAGCCCTTCATTTTGCATTTGTTTTCCTATATATAAAGCACTATTTGGAGACAAATGGATCCATCTTTTAACATCAAACTTATGTTGTTAAAATCACTCTTACTTGCACTCACATTTAGCATAATTTTATTTTATTTTAATTGCACCATATTAGCATAGCATCCATTAATGACTTCCATAATAACATAAATGTATCCATTTAGTATTGTGTAATTAGGGTTTGAATCTTTTTTAGCTTAAACTTCATTTAGAGTAGATTTGCATATACCCATATCAATCATTTTAGCATACATCATGTTAAAATAGCTTGCATCATGTTAATTTAGTATTTAAATCATGTTTTATCATACATCTTTCATCGGTTTTGTCAATTCTCTTCAATAGAATCGATTGAAACAAGCTCATTATCCAAGGGATTGAGAAAGGGTTGCCATTCCACATCAATGTGACACCACTCCTCCAATAGGGAAAGTGTCAATGTCTTAGATTAGAGTTTTTTCAAGCTTTCATGATTTAGAATGTTAGTTTTAATGGCTTCTTTTTCTTTGTTTACAGTGAATGATCTTATTGGGATTGATGCTTAGTGGGTTAAATATGCCTCGAATTCGTATGGATCGGGTGTAGTTAACCTATACTATGTCATTGGTCACAACTTTAAAATGTTGTGTTCACATTTTTGAATTGTTTGTAACTCCTCAAGGTGAATGCATGTTTATATAAAATGTAATATATTATAGTTCTTTATGGATACATAAAATATATTGGGTAATAATCTCTATATAGCTTCAAATGTTGTCTTCACATTTTGAAATAAATAATTTTTAATTTGTTGGTGTTCAAGGATGGTTATGGAAACACTTTTCACAAGTTAGGCAAGAGGAACACGGCATAAATAATGCCTAAGAATATAATTATCTAAGAATCTAAATGATTAAAATGATTACAAAGATCATCTCAATTGGTTGATAGAGTTTGAGTTGGGTGATAAAAAGAAAAAACTAAAGGTATTTACTAATGTAAACATTCATGTAAATTGTGATTGGTTTTTATTCAAGTTATTTTTATTGGGTTATCTAGACAATTTAGAAAGCTAGAATGATTAACATATATATTTGATGGCAGTCCAAGATTTTAGAAAGATATTGCTCACCAAATGATAAAAGTAGAGGAGATTCCAAAGTATCTTCATGTGATGTAAGGTTTAACATGCCAAGAACTATAAATAGATCTCCACTAACTAATAAGCTGAATAATATTAAGTTCAAGTAATAAAAAATTAATTTTTTCATAGGAATCATAAAATTGTAATACTTATCTTCGACATTTATTCTCGATTGATAGTTTAGTTTATAACTTAATCAAACTATTTTTAATTAAAATTTATCTATTTTGTATAGGTAATAACTATGATATTTTCAATTAGAAACAAAATTTTCTGTGATCATGTTTTTAGCTGGGAGGACAGATTTTTGCTGATGATCAAGCCTTGGCATTCTGATTTCAACCCTTCCTCTGAAACTTTCAATAAGATCTTGATCTGGGTTCGACTACCTAATCTCCCCCTCCATTTATGGGCTAATTCTCTTTTAGAAGGAATGGGTGAAGCCCTTGGAGATTTTTTGTTGGTGGATGTTGAATCCTCTGATATTTTCACTCCACCTTTTCTCGTATATTGGTGGACATGGATGTTTCAAAAGGGTTTCCTACTAAGATTTTACTTAAATTTTTGAAGGGTTCTTGGGTCCAATCTTTGGACTATGAAGGGGTCCCCTTCTGTTGTCAAAGATGTTTTAAAACAAGTCATGCTGTTGCACAATGTGGATTAGAGAAGAAAGCAATGGCAGATACATGGTGGAAAAGTGCCTCTCAACAGAATTATACGGTTGAGAAGAAGCCTGAGCAACATTGGAGATTTTTTGAGGTGGTTGCATTGGAATCATAGGGTCTTGGGGTATCCTCTTCAGATGTCTCAAATGAAGGGGTTGCTAATACTGAGAAATATTATCATGTTGAAACCCAAATGAGCATGAGAATGGGTCTCAGGCTACCATTATGGTAGCTTTTCTGATAAGACATTGCCAGTAGGAAGAAATACTAATGAAATCTCTGAGACAGTGGCTACAGGCAATTTTCTTCAAGATAGTAGTATGTCAACTTGGCATGCTAAGGCAGTACAAGTGGAAGAAGGTTGTGTAACTAAGGGTTAATTTTAGGTTAGATTAATCAAATGAATTGAAAGCATAAACCCAAAGAAATAATGAAGTGCAAAGGAATAATAAACGAAAACACATAAAATAGAACAATCTCACCCAATATTTTCATTCTCCAAGGCTGATCTCCATTACACCTTCTAACTTGTTGATTTGTGTTGCCCTCAGATCCAATGTGTGAGCAATCCTTGATGAAGTCCTACACAAGCTTTGAAGGATTTTCTTCTAAAATTCCTATGCCTATGACAATATGATTAAAATGCCTATGCCTAAAACATGCCAAGACTAAGTGGAATAAAAGCTATAATTCTTATGAAATATCTAAGTATATCAGTGCGTAATCTAAAAATGAGAACAAAATAGCATTTTATAGAAAATGTCATTTTGAATGGACGGACGACATTGACTTTTGGCAGAGACCTAAAATTAGAGGACGAGATTAAATTTGATAATCCCTAATCAGGGTTAGGGAAAAATCCTTAAGTGAGTGTTCAAGATGTCACCTAAGAAGATCGAATCGGCGGTGGAGAATAAATGAGACAATTAATTTGAAAATAAATATTTTCAAAAATTAGGAAGATAATAGTTGAACTGAAGATCAGATATGGAAAAATCAATAATCTGCCCAATTACTTGATTTTTGGAGGAAAGTTACCAATTTGAATTAAATTAATTCCAAATATGGATTTTGTGAAATAATAAATAATCGATTTTCAGATTATTTACCAAAATGGACTGTAAGTTAAGAATGTGATGACATTTTAAATAATTTTATTTATTTAAAATGAGATAAATATTAATTTCAACAATTAAATAATTAAAGATAATTATTTAATTTAGCAGATAAGATTAATTATTTAAATACATTAATCAATTCATTTAATTATGACAATTAGTGACATATTAAATAAATAACTAAAACTTATTTATTTAATAATCAGGAAGACTTAGACAATTAATGACATATTTAATAAATAAATAGAATTTATTTATTTAATAATCATGAAGAATAAAAAGACATGAATTAATTAAACAATTATGAATTATTTAATTAATAGTCGAATGTGGACGAAGGACATAATTAAATGTCATAATTATGCTAGGATGAAAGTGGTAAAAATAGAGCTTGTAGGCCTAGGTCATTTTTAAGTGTCTACATTTTGCCCCTCTTTGTCATAATGTAGCATGTCGCATTGTGACAAAGAAAATAAGTCAAAAATATGCCCCCCTCGAGAGGAAAGATGGGTTCCAAGAACATGGGTATGCTCTCGAAATGGATGAGAAGACCAGAATATGAAGAGACAAAAAAAATGTTAGTGCAAAAGATATGGATGATGAAGATGCAGACTAAATGAAAGAATCCTTCAAAACTTTCCAAAGAACTAATAGACATTGCTCGAATCATCATTGGGCAATAAAAATGACACAAATAGACAACAAACACCATGATATGACATAGACCAAGGTGTGCAAGGTCATCCACTTGAAAAACAAACAGTCACAGACAAGGAATGTCCTAACTCATACTAAGGGTGAAGTTGCCCTAGTCTTTTTGTTAAAACAATCCACATACAGCAGTCAAAGAAAATAAAATAGGCCAGGAGACGTCATCGCACCTCTAAATCCTTCATGGGACATCCTTGAGGTAGCTAGTAACATGACCAAAAAGACAAGACAGTAAAAATATAAGACAGAATAGCCAATATAGTCAAAAGATAAGACAAGATAGACCAGAAAGATTAACAGCCATTTTATTTTGTTTGCCAAAGATTGATTTCTTGTCGGTTTGACAGTTTTGATAGTTTAAGAGTTTTCCCAATTTGACGGTGTTGACATATTTGACAGGGCCTATTGTCAGGAAGGACACATCCTGAAAAAGGCAAAGGACATTTTGACAAGGTCCAAATCCGAGGACACATCTTGAAGAGGACCAAAGAGTGACGAGACTGACATTGTTTTGACTAATATGTTTTGGAAAGTTGACTAATGTTGACTGTATGATTGATTGGAATATGTTGTCTAATTTTGACCAATTTTGACATTGACGTTTCGAATGACTGTCTTGTGTCTGAGTTTGACTATGTCTGACTTATTTGACCAATGTGACGATTGTGACAAATGCCATGATTTTATTTGGACCAACCTAAAAGGACTGACGTAATGTCTCAGGGACTCAAATATGAGTCTTGCCTACGTAGTAAATGCACAGAGACAATGTAGTTTAGATGAATGACAAAGACTGATCGATTGACATGACGGACTTTCAATGGGAAATGACTTCGTTTTTGTGTTTTTCTGACATTTTGACTTTGTTGGGGTTTCCTCAGGGCATTTTTTTATTTTTAGGTCTTTTTAAGGACATTTTATGATGTTTTTGTCTTTTTTCAAGAATTTTTGCCATGTTTCTGGTCTTTTTTTAGGACTTTTTGCCATGTTTTTGGTCTTTTTTAAGACTTTTACAATGTTTTTGTCTTTTTTCAGGACATTTTATGATGTTTTTGTCTTTTTTCAGGACATTTTATGATTTTTTGGATTTTGATGTTTAAGAGGATTGTGAAAAATGCATATGACCAATGCCTACACATGAGAATCCAAGGACAAACATGATTATGCCCCTAGTCAAGCTGATTACCAATTGATAGGTGATGACAACATTGTTTGACGTGGGAAGAATCATCCCAAAACAACGTGAGGATGATGATGATAATGTGACGAAATTATGGAGGTCTATAGTTGGGCCAGGAATGTAGTCAAGTAAATTTTTGGATAATGTGCTTATATGGATTAGACTCGTTGCATTTGGAATGACTTGGTTAGGACTAGATGGGATGATAATTATCCTTAGATCATTTGACAAGGGAAAGCCAAGATAGGTGACATGCATGAAAGGATAGGGGGTGGCCTTGGTAAAAGATGGGAGACATGAGACTAATGGAATTGTCATATGATTTTCAAGGACTATGTTGTATAAGGACAATAAGACTATGATGGTCAATGACATGATGTTTTGTGAATTGTGTATGACCGAAGGATAGACATATCAAGAGTTTTCCCAAAGCATGATTTATGTGTGCCAGTTTTATATCAAGACCGAGGTAAGTGGAAAAAATGTGTGGAAATGATAGGGCTTAGATGGAGGTCAATGTCATGAGGAAGGCATGGGAAAATGAGATGACTTGCCCCCAAGTATAAAATTCTACATAGACGATTTATTTTACACATGACGCCTGTTTGCTAGGTTTTCATCATGGTACTTATCTAGGGTGCCTGTTTGCTAGGTTTTCACCATGGGACAAAAATTTTCTCTTTACTATTTTCTTGACTTTTTGATTTTTTTGTTGTCACCAAGATGCCTGTTTGCCAGGTTTTCATTAGGGTGACAATTTTTTAATTTTTTCAATTTTATTTTATTTTTGTATTTATGATTTTATGGATAGCCTAGATGCTTTAGATGACCACTTCCTATTCTGAATTCACTAACGATGTCGATGTAGAGACTGGTGCCATGATATGCCAATAATGTTCTGTCTGAAGTAGTTGTCTTGTCAAGATCGTAGTGCTTGTATACAACTAATCGATGTCATTGTGGTCCTTTCTGATACTAGAGTTGGCCTTATCAAAATACGCACATCGCGATAGAGTGCCATAAGAGCCCTTGCAGTAAAGAGTTGTTGCCAAGATGTGACAGATTTGTGATGTGGGATCATTGGACTTTAGATGAGATGTAGGGTTATGACGAATGATGGTAGACATGGAAAGATTGTCTGGATGTTTGGATGAATGACTTTTTATTTTCCAAACTTGGGATGGTGGATGACAAATTTTAGAGGAATAGTGTTTGGAACCAACAGTTTTAGATGCCTTGTTTGATGACCATTTTGAAGGAGGTGGACATTTGTTGTATGTGGGAGTCCTCTTGTCTTGTGGCTCGACATTGTGATTGACTTTTGTATTTGACTTGGTGTCTTTGTTTGATCCATCTTTCTTTGGGATCCATTTTAATTTCATTTGTCCACTTGTCCTTTTGTTTGATTCAATGGCCTTTCACATTTGATTTTGATCTTTTGACTTTTAAGACTTTTGTTTTTGTTTGTTCCAAAGGGAATTTTTATTTATGATGGAATGACGATTCATGGTGTGGGTGGAGGGGGTGTTGACAGCAATCTTATGACAAGGATTTCTCATGGACTTCATTTTGACTTTTGTATCTGACAAAGTTTCCCCCAGTATCGAGGAGGTACCACTGACATCGTTTGATTTATTAACTGAGGAATAGCCAAGAACTTGATATCTGTAATTTTCCTGAAGCTATATTGGTTCTAGAATTCCTTGCTCATGTATGCCTAGTCCTCTACCTTGATATTGCATGCTTTGATAGATTCTATTTGTGATGGGGTATTTGTTGTTTTGAAAGCAAGATGCTAACCCATTATTAGGTATGTGGATACTGTCACTTGTAATATTTTCATTTGCAAGAAATCCTGCTCTGACAAAGATAGATGACCCTAGTTGATAAAGTGTCTTATATTCTTGTCTGATATCTTTGGTTTTATTGTGTGATATGTCAGGTTCAGATGATTCTATTGGTGCTTCCAAGGCAATGTCGAAGTCATCATTATGTTTAGTGTCATAGAGTCCAATGATTTTAGCTATAACTTGATCATATGGAAGCATGTCCCTAGTGGAAGATTCTTGTTCTGGATGAATATTGTCTATGTGTCCCATGGAGGCAAGTGTCTCATCGTGGGAAGTGTCAATAGCCGAGGCCTTTATAAGGTCGGAAAGTGTTTGATCATGAATGGCGTAAAGGTCAAGGAGTGGATCATTTTGGATTTCTTGGTCAATGGTAGGGTCTTGGTCAAAGATGGGTTGTCATGGGTGATGTAATTAGGATTGAAGTCTTTGTCAAGGGTTGGGGTATTTTGGATGTCATGATCATCTTGAAGAACTTCTTGGATGGAATGAAAGATAGGGTCATGGGATGGACTACCTTGTTCTTGACATGAGAGTGATGTTATAAGGTCATGCTTTGGACTTTCATTTTGACATTTATCCTCAAGTCTATTAAATTGGATTTGACTTTGGACTATGATAGAATTTTCATAACTAGATGTGGCTTGTGAGGGGGTGACTTGAAAAGGATTAATGAACAAAGGACTAGGATAGGACGTGGGAACTTGGACTGGACTAGTACATGAAGGACTGGGATAGGACTTGGAGACTTGGACTGGACTAGAATGTGAAGAACAAGGATAGGACATGGAGTCTTGGACTGGATATGTCATGGAGTCTTGGACAGGATTAATTGTTGAAGGACAAGGATATGACATGGAGACTTTGACTAGATTGGTGTAAGGTTAATTAAAATAGGATATGGAGACTTGGACCAGATTGGTATGGTATGATGTGGGGACTTGACATGAGTTGGTAGATGGTTGATAAGGGATGCAGACTTGGACGAGATTAATAGGTGAAGGACTAGCATATGATGTGGAGACATGGAATGGACTAGCAGACAGTTGACTTCCCTTGTCAAGGTTAGGATAAGTGCAATAAGTAGATGTTTGTTGGGAATTAATGGCAGGATTTGTGTTAAGTGACTATGGATAGAGGGGGTAGATAGACGAAGGACTTGGATTGATGGATTGTTGGTACGAAGGGTATTGATTTTCGGTTTCAATAGTATTCTAAAGTCTAAGACTTCTTCGTATTGACCTCTACAAAGCAATTCATATTCAACTTTACTAGCAAGCCTATCAATATTTTGTTGAAGGGAAGACAAAGTGGTGGATGCCATGATGTTGTGAGATGATAATGATGTTTGTCTAAGGGAAATGACTAATGCAAGGTGATAAACTTGTCAAGAAAGGATACCAAATGCCAAGGTGACAATGAAGACTAAATATGAAAATATTGACCAAGGAAAATGACCAATGCCAAGTCTAGATGCCAAATGAGGACTATGATGAACAATATTTCAGTTCTAGTTTCTGACAAAGATGTTTGAAAAAGATATTTGAAAAAAATATTTGGATTCAAATTCTTTTTTGTGACAAAGTTTAAATTTCAATTAAGCAAATGCGTCGTTTCAAGTGGCAAATGTGTCACAATGTGCAGATGCATCGTTTCAAGGATCGATTGCATGTCAAGAATGCACATGTGGCTCTAGAACTGACAAATGCACTTTGGTGAGACTCATATGCATTGCGACGCATACAGATGCGGTGTTTGTACAATCAAATCAAGTTCAGTTTTGCATATGCGGCTTTATAGAAAGCTAATGCATTGTAGGATAGGAAAATGTGGTGTTATAAATGGTAAATGCGACTTCATATGTTAAATGCAGCTTTTTAAATTGCAAATGCAACGTGACAAGTCAGATGCAACTTTTCAAATGGCACATGCGACGCGATAGATCAATGCGGCGTTATAAATGGAAAATGTGACTCGACATGTCAAATGTGTTACATAGGAAAGTAGATGCATTGCAGACAGACTGTTTAGACCAGTTTTGACTGAATTCTTGAAGTTTGACTTGGTTGTTTCTAGATGTTTGACCGTTGTTTGGTTTGTTTCAGTATCCAGAAAACACTTGCAAGCACAATATTTTGACTGTAAGCAAGCACACATGAGACAAGTACAATCCTAAAAGGCCAATAGGCCAAGGGTTTGTATACTTGATATAGCCCACTGATATACCCTGGATTGGTGGAGAACACCTCTCCTTCTCGAGAGCGAATAACTTAGAATTTTGGTGGCATTGGGTCCCCTTCACGACTTATTAACGTCATTCGAACACACCAAATTCGGATTCTTGGGTAGTGACTTCCCAAGAATTGTTGTCTCTACTCAAGGGGATCAATAGTGAGTGTCTTCGGGCATGATACTATACTCTGCACTATATCAAGCAACGACCAAAAAAGGTTGGACTCTAGAACAAAAGGTGTTTAATACGGGCATTTCGTTCGTAGGGCATGATCCATGCGGCAAGAGTACCCTTTCGGATCCATCTCGTCAGAACCATACGCGTGATTCTTGGGTTTTCCCCAAGAATCCACTTTTATATACCAACTGGAAGTCCCTTGGGTTCAGGGTGCTACTGGTCTAAATCGTCCTAGGGTGAGTACTTTTTCCCACCAAAACAAGCCCAAGTTCTAGAGTTAGTAATTGTTTCTCTTACACCTAGGATTACTCGAAAGTGCAAGGGGAGAGGATACTTCGCTTACTAAGCCGTGAGGGTAATAACATATATAAATGGGTATGGTTTTCTGATCACCGAGTTTTCACAAGGTGAGAGCATACTCACCTACCATTTTGCAAACACAATCACGCAAATTAGAAGACATGTTCTTTTTAATTGCACTGAAAGTAAGTGTGTACTAATCTAAGAAAAATATAAGCACAATGCTTTAGTGTTTATTCTTTGACATTCAAACCTGCAAGACCACAAGTTAGGAGTTTTATCCACCAGTCTTAGACCCACGAAATGTAACTGCCACACGAGCTGTAAACAAAAATTAATAAAAAAAAATTAAATGAAAACAACAAACTAAAATAGTGATAACTTCATCAAAACTTAACAAAGTTTTAAATCGTTTGAATCCATGGAAAGCTGAAAATCAAACCTTCAAAACCCAGAAAGTATTTTCCAAGATTCTGCACAAAAAAAATGTTATAGGCAAAAGAAAACGCGGGTTTTAAAAGCTAGATTAAAAAAATAACAAATACTAAAACAGCCATAACTTTCTCAAATCTTAATGAAATTTTAAACCATTTGAAGTTTCAGAAAGCTAAGAACAAGGCCCAAAAAACCCAGATAATCATTTTTAAAGATTCAACATGCCCATTTTTCTGTCCTCAAGAAAAGGTGATGGGATTTCATATGAATTCTTGGTTGTAACCTGCAAAATAGCGAAAATAAACAAGAAAACACAATTTTTTCTACAAAACGTCGGGTTCACCAATGTAACTAAGGGTTAATTTTAAGTTTAGTTTAAATGTTAGAAAATCAATACAAATCAAGAAATCCAAAGAAATTACAAAGTACAAAGGAAGTAACAAAAGAACAATTATACCAGCTAATCGCCGAGACCTCCATGATTCACCTTTGTAATACCTTCTAACTTGTTGGTTTGACATGTTGCCCTCAGATCGAACGTGTGAGCAATCCTTGATGAAGTCCTACACAAGCTTTGAAGGATTTTCTTCTAAAATGCCTATGCCTATGACAATATGATTAAAATGCCTATGCCTAAAATATGCCAAGACTAAGTGAATAAAAGCTGCAATTCTTGTGAAATATCTAAGTATGTCAGTGCGTAATCTAAAAATGAGAACAAAATAGCATTTTATAGAAAATTCCATTTTGAATGGACAGACGAGATTGACTTTCGACAGAAACCTAAAATAAGAGGACGAGATTAAATTTGATAATCCCTAATCAGGGTTAGGGCAAAATCCTTAAGTGAGTGGTCGAGATGTCACCTAAGAAGATCGAATCGGCGGTGGAGAATAAATGAGATAATTAATTCGAAAATAAATATTTTTGAAAATTAGGAAGATAAGAGTTGAATTGAAGATCAGATTTGGAAAATCAATAATTTGCCCGATTACTTGATTTTTGGAGGAAAGTTACCAATTTGAATTAAATTAATTCCAAATATGGATTTTGTGAAATAATATATAATCGATTTTTAGATTATTTACCAAAATGGACTATCCGTTAAGAATGTGATGACAAATTAAATAATTTTATTTATTGAAAATGAGATGAATATTAATTTCAACAATTAAATAATTAAAGATAATTATTTAATTTAGCAGATAAGATTAATTAATTAAATAAATTAATCAATTCATTTAATTATGACAATTAGTGACATATTAAATAAATAACTAAAACTTATTTATTTAATAATCAGGAAGAAATGACCGAAGAAGGGTGATTAAATAAATTTAGAAATTTATTTAATTAGGGGAAGACTTAGACAATTAATAACGTATTTAATAAATAAATAGAATTTATTTATTTAATAATCATGAAGAATAAAATGACATGAATTAATTAAATAATTATGAATTATTTAATTAATAGTCGAATGTGGATGAAGGACATAATTAAATGTCATAATTATGCTAGGATGAAAGTGGTAAAAATAGAGCTTGTAGGCCTAGGTCATTTTTAAGTGTCTACAGGTTGGATAACTGTAAAGGGAAAGAAATAAAAATTCTCTAAGCCTTCTTTTGACATGACTCTCCACTCTCACAAGAGTAGTTCTAAATGTAAATCTTGAAGTGTCTTGTTTGGGGGCTAGTTTTTGGTTGGCTACAGGTTGTTCTTTATACAGCTCTGTTTCTAGTTGTAAAGGGTTTCAGGTCCCTTCAAAACCTTTTTTTCACCTAATCAAAAACTATGATATTTTCAAGGTGGTGTTGAACGGATCATCTTGTGAGAAGAGATATATGAAAACAAGGGTTGTATGGCTTCAACATGGAATACATACCATTAGATTTACCTTGGCCAAGTTCAATTAGACCTTAAAGATAATGGACTAATAGCTTTGCAAATGGAAATAATCAATTAATATAAATAATAGTATAAGTATTCATGTGTATTTACAAACTCATTGGACTATTTTGACATTATAAGATCTCTTTATTTCTTGTCTACATATATTATTGTTTACATTAGTATTCTAAATTGGCATGCTCAAATTTTTCAAGGCATGTTAGAAAACCTCCTTTTTTTTAAACAAATAATCTCAAGCTTGTGCATATCTTAAGATTATTTAACTTTTTAATTGTGTGTTATATGGTTATTTGGGTGTCATAGAGCTTTATTAATAAGTAGATATTTTGACCTAGATAATTGGTTGAGCCTCTATTTTGGATAGACAACAAATGTATCTATGTAGACATGTAAAAATTCCTTAACATGTATCACACATCTTGAATTGCATTTTTCCATCATTTGCATCATTTTCATGATCATCATTGCATTTCACTTCATTTGCATCATTAATCCCCTTTTAACATCATTTTCACTATTTAACCCTATTTTCCTCTATTAATTTAATAGTCTTGTATTATTTAATTAATTCATCATTTCATCACTAATTTTCCCTTTATCACCCTAATTGAATAATTTTTAATTATTTAATTAGTCTCATTTAATATTTCTTCTAACCCCCCTAATTAAATAATTTTAATTATTTAATTATCCCACTTTAGTCTTTCATCTGAATGGAATATACTTTCTTCAAGAATGGCATATTCTCATCCTCCATAATTAAATAATTTATAATTATTTAATTATCTAATTTCCCTTCACCAAGAATATTCTCATGGAATATTTCTTTCCAAAATATTGTAATCAACTTGTCTCAACCATTTCAAGTGTTTGAACTTGGAAATCAGTCTCTTCCCTTGATTCAAAATATCCTAACCATTTTCCTAAAATGGTGGAGATATTTTGAATTCTAACTAATCATATCCCTCCATCTTCCTTGATTCGCTCCCATTTGTGGGTGTTGAGGATCAATCTCAACCCTTCTTTGTGGGGTTTCAAACTCAATCCTAATCATTGATCTGATTCATCATCTATAAAATCACCCTCACCCTTCTCATTTATCATATAGAGAATTTGCAAGGAGATCATGCTAAAGAGATTCTTGAGCAAATTGAGCATTCACCATTGCATTCTAGGTCATCATATCAATATTTTGCAATCATGGAAGCTTTGTGTTGAGAGCAATCTAAAATCCATTCAGCACAAATACAATCCACAATGGGATGGTAAGGTTGTTTTGGCTTGAATTCATATGTGTTTGTGATTTGATTATGCTAACCTTTGTTGTGGATTCTTGGCTTGACAATTACATTTCATTAATAAGTGGGTTAATCACTTATTTTTTTAATTTGTTTGTTGAATTCATTGTTGCTAATCCATTCCCATTTTTCCCGCTTACATTCATTGGCATGCCCGATGGGACCTCATGTACCTAATCTAAAATTTTGATCAAATTTTTGGTAAGATACAAGTTTTTAGGCCATAGTTGTTCATGACAAGAGTCACTATCATGAACTAGGTTAATGTTGTTTTGAAATCAGGGCACTATCGTCTTATTTATGGGCCACTATTGCAAAAATTCAGTCACAGTCATTCTTGTTTGCTAACTGTTTAACAGATTATTTTTATTTATGCAGGAACAGGTTCATTGTCATCTTGAAAGAAGTCCGTTGTTGCATGATCAAGCCACTAACATCTCATTTTTAGGTTGTTGTTGTTGTTTAGAAAAAGGGTCGCTACTATCACTAGTAATTGCTATCATCACTCTATGTTTAGGGTTTTCTAACAATGTCTTTCTAACTGGAAAGAATAGAACCACTATCATCTTAGAAGGAAGTCGCTATTATAGAATGGAGCTGTCATTCTAGAAAAGGGTCGATGTTGTAGGTAATAGGGTCACTACCGTGTTTTTCCCTACATCTGCTTTTCATTTTGCAAACTTTTGGCATTTCAAAATTTTATGATTCTAACCCTAACCTTTGTTGTCTCTTGTTGTGTTTTGAGTTTCCTAACTTGATTTGTGCAGCATATTGATAGGGCTTGAAGATAATTTCATCAAACTACTAAATCCTTTGTTTTATAGGATGATCAATCAAAGGCCTAATTACAAACTACTAACACTCTTTTGTAGCCATTTGGATTTACCTTTAATGTATTTTTTTTTCATAGCATACCAAACATTTACTTTTGGTATCATAAAATGAACTTTGTTTTCCATGTTTGGTGAGTCGAAGGGTGCATATCATCTCCCCTTGTGCCATTTGGCAATCTTGGGTGACAAGAAACACATTTGATTTACATTTTGTGTTGGTCACCAAAGGCATGTCATGTATCAAGACACTCAAGCCTTCCTTTTGGATAAGGGCTTGCCTTGAGACACATCCCTTAGTTGAGAACTCAAGGCGACCCTAAAAGCACATTTATGGGCAAGCTATATAAAGCGTGTGAAATCAAAAGTAAGTAGCATGAATTTGGGGATGTTATACCTTGTGTGCTAAAGTCCAATGCAAACATAATGGGCTGCTCAGACTCGGTTAGATACTTAAGTGTCTCATGTCTAAAGAATACCTTTGGTGTTCACTATGTCATTATGAACCTTGTATTTAGAATCTAGCCAATTTTTCTAAAACATTTTTCAAAGTGGTGCATCGGAATAGCATCATTCTAAGAAGTTACCATGTTTGGTCTATGGTTGAGGCGTAAGGCTTAAGAGTTAATTATCTTTCATAAAGCTAGGGGTATCAAGGTGGTACACAACATTGGTATACCCTATTCAACCCTCCATATTCATAGATTACATCACTTTTTTAGGGGTGAGGTAAGCCCATTATGAAGAACATACCTTTACTCCTATAGGTTTTGATTGATTGGTGTGCCTTTTCTATCCTATCCTAGCAGCCTAGTGGAATAAAGTTGAACAAATCATCCTACTACCTTGGACTCAATTCAAATTTTTCTACTTTGGTTGTTGTGTGTATCACTTATTTTTCAAACAAGGCATCTCAAACATCAGACCTAAACAACTCAACCTACAAACTTGTTAAACGACCTTCAGACCTAAAACACATAAAAGAGTCACATTTGTCCTAAACCTAGGTTGCTTTTGTGCATCATACTGCACTTGTCTCATAAATTTGAATGTTGTACTCCTATTTCTGGATTACTTATGTCTTACATCTACTTGCTATTGTACATCCATTCACTATTATCATTGTTGCTATTTTCTGGTCACTGAATAAAAATAGATTTACTTTTGTCATTCTCTATCGTAGTTGTATCTATACAAGGTTCCTATTGTCCTAAAGTTTTGTCGCAACTAAAACAACACTCGCTTTTGTGACACTCATACTTACCCTAACTTTTTTAAATCTTGTCTTAGACCTGGTCATACCATTATGCTTATCAATCATAAAGTTGGTCACCATAAACTTACACTTTTACACATTCATTTCATGCCACCAAACATTCCCATCCCACACTTCAAAACTTGGTTTACCTAGGGTTTGTTACTATCACCTCTTGGACAAAAACATCAAATTAGACTTGCATCACACCTTATCAACAATGTTGGATAGCATATCCTTAAGACCATCCTTTGCATCATCATCGTAGATCAAACATCCACCTAGCTTGTGAACACACATCAAACACAACATATCAAACCTTGTCATCTTGTCAGTGTCTTTATCAAATCAATATATCATCTAGTATTCTTGGAAAAATTTAGTAGACATTATCACCTCCCTAAGTTTTCTAGACTCTTATCATCCATCTTTACTTGCACTCACAAGTCTAATCAAGTATAGGCAATCAAAATATCAGCCATCAACATCCTTTGAGACATAGCAAACATCAAATAAAATCTTGTTCATCCTTGTGTCCTTAGACTAGCATCATTTCTAAAACATCTAAAATCTACTCACTCTCATCATAGGGTTGAGCATCCTAAAACATAGTTTCATTTTTCAAACATCATCACAAATTTTCTCATCTCCTTAAAATAGGGTTGAGTACAAAAATCTCATCATTCTTAAACATCCTAGAATCCAACATCAAACTTGATCATCAAATTATCCCAACATCAACATCAATCCATATCAATCAATCAACATCCTTTTTCCAAATAGTTTACAAACATTCCCTGTGTACATCATTTTACAAACTAAAATTTCAAACCAAAACATCATCACATCTTCCTAACTTACAATATCCCATTCACCAAGGTCTATTGTGCATGTTTATGACAATAGCAAGGTCTCAACATAGAAATAAAATGGAAGCTATAAAAAGTAGCTCTAGTGGACCTAATACCACCAATTTTGAAGCTTCAACTCCTTAACCATGGGGTTATGATCCTAACAAAGCTACAACTTTCTCAACCCCCCAAGCACAAAACATCAATGCCTCACAACAACCAACATTTAAGGATAAACCACAACCTAATCCAAATCCACCACAAAGTGACAGGTTGATGTGCATCTTTGACACCAAGAAATATTTGCAAGACAACAAAACCAACCCCCTAGTATTTGAGATGTGATCATTGAAGATGATCATAGTGAAGATGAAATCACCAAAGAACTCATAGAATACACCCAATTTCCTAAAATGAAAAGTCTAATGGACAAAGTACTTGGATCAAATCCTAATGCATACTTCTTGAAACTAGCACAACATGGTGCCAAATTACCCATGGACTTTAATGTTGAATCTCTTAGAGATCCATCTCTCATCTACATAAATGATCAAACAGTTGTTATATAAATCCAAAAACCAGCAGTAGATCCAAACATACCACCTATCTTTTCAAAACAAAAAGCACCCATAAATGATCAATCTTATGGACATGTTGATAGACCATTATATAGACCTTCATCACAAGTAGAAAAAGAATTGGTTTCCCAACAAAGTCAAGTGAATATAAACCCCATGGCAGCTCAAAATATGCCTCCATAATCAACAAACCCCTTCTCCACACCACTTGTAACATACGATGTGGCAACTAATACATGGAGACCCAATGTATCAAGAACTGTATATGACGCATATTTGAACCCACAACAACAAGACCCGAATGTCAACATGTAATATATGGGTAACCTACCACCTACACAAACATAGTATGTAGAAAATCAACAAACCAACATCCCTCCACAATAATAGTTGCATGCTAACATTCCACCACATGCACAATACATGGCATTTCCCATTTACACACTACCCAATCAAAACATTCCCCAACACCGCAAAACAATCCACCTCTTCAAAAACCACTACCATTTGTATACCAACAACAACAAACCAATATCCCTCAAGACCAAAGCATGTACCAAACAAATACCCAAAAGAAACAACAAACACAATACATGTGACAACAACCCCCATACTATGATCCTTCAAACCAGCAATATCAATATGGGTCTTCATCCATTAAAAACTCTCAACAAAAAACAAACACACACCCTCAACATCAAACTTTCATTCCACAACCACAAAACACACATCCTCGACATCAAATGCTTAATCCCTCATCACAAAACATTGGTACACAACAAATTCCTAATTTGCAACATCAAACATACACACATCAAAAAACACAACAAAATATACCTCCACCACAAAACATAATCCCTCAACAACATCAAACCTTCACTCAATGACAACACATCATACCCCAACAACAACATCAAATTTACACATCACAACACCAAAATCCTAACCTACAACACCAAAATCCTAATCCACATCATACCGTCAATCTACAATACACACACAACATTTTGCAAGGACTCCATCCCTCATCATACACACACAACATGGCTCTAGGGCCTTCCTACACACAAAACCCACAATATAACTCAATACATGGTGGGATAGCAAGGTTATATTGTCCCTAATCCTCAAACGAACACACCTAGTGATGACTTAACATTGAAAATTCAAAGCCTTAACCAAAAAATATTGGATATACAACTTGGAAAACCCAAGAAGAGCTATGCACTACAAAAAATATGTCCATGTTTGTTTGATCATAGTATACCAATGATCCCCTTTCCTAGGAACTTTGAAATCCCTAAATTTGATAAATACAAGGGAAGAGGGGATCCTATCGAACATGTGCATGAATTCTTCGTAGCTTACATGGATGTCACTTATAATGACTCCTATGTAATGAGACTTTTCTGAAGGACTCTCAAAGGTCTAGCTATTGAGTGGTTCTCTCACCTACCACCCAAAATTAAGACTTTTGATGAGTTATCCAAAAAATCCATCAATCACTTCTCCTATAACCTCAAACAAGACATCACAGTCCCTGATCTATACAAGATAAAACAAAACCAAGGGGAGTCATTTGCATCCTACTTGCAAAGATGGAGACATAAAGCTAGTTAATGTAAATGGTCGGTTCTTGAAAAGCAACTAGTTGGAATCTTTGTCTCAAACCTTCAAGGTGGCATAAGATATCAATTAACAATGCTATACCCTAACACCTTTGAAGAGATCATTGAAAAATGCTTAATCATTGAAAGGGATCTTATAGTGAAGGATGTAATCAAACTCTATAGTAACAAAGATAAAGAATCAAGTTCAAACAACAAACCTCACATATGGGAAAAGAATAAAAATGATGGAGTAGCTGATACTAGATTTGTTCAAAACATAAAACCTTCATCTAATAATCCTTCAAACAAGCTTCAAAATAACCAATCAAATAACCCTCCAAGGAATCAACAAACTAATCAAAATCAAAACCCTCCTAGAGTACAATTAAGATCTAACAACAATGATTCAAGTCAAACAAGATGCAAGTTCACTCCCTTAGGGGAACCTGTTGAGAAAGTCATCAACAAATTGATCCAATCAAATCCCATCAAGCTTGTTGATCCAAACAATTACAAAGAGACACAATTTAAACCTCCTTGGTACAATGACAATAATTATTGTAAATTTCACCAAACAAAGTGTCACAAAACATAGAGCTGCATTAAACATAGGAATCTCATACAAGATCTCATTGAGCAAGGTGAGATTGGTGTGGATCAACAAACAACAATCACTGATCAAAGAGAGAAAAATGATTTTGATAAGGACAAGTCTTATAACGAAGCTAGTTATGTCTATGACAATGTTTTAGGGTACATTGAAGGATCGTACGCTTACATCAATCATGTTTCTAAGTCTCCTAATGAGAAAGTGGACATTAATCGAGATACTTTTCAAACGAGTGATCAAAATTATTATCCTATTTCTAGCAATGTATCACATCAACATATTCCCATCAAGCATGTATCAAATCATAATATTCCTCCTTCATTTGACTATATGATAGGCTATGTTGGAGAATTTAATGTTGAAGAAGCTCTTATCCCATCTCCAAATTCTTCACGAATCCTATCCATTCCATCCTCATCAAATTCATCATCACATTGGGTTTAGGACTCTTTTAAGCTAAAGACTTAATTTTTCCCTAATTTAGTGTTGAAAAGTGTATTTAGTTACATCTTCACATTAAGTTTTGGGCCCTCTTGCATTTATGACCTTCATATCATCATTAATAGGCACCTAAGACCCTTTATTATGCATCCTGAAGCTTATTTCAACCAAACTCCTGACATACTCAACAAATACACCTAATATCCTAACTCCCCGACATTTTCTCTAATTGAAAAGCCTTGGTGGGACCCATACACCACCTTGGGCATATGATTCCCACCCAACTGGGACCTATATGCCATAAGTGGTGTATGAGTCCCATTTGGCCCTTTTTTAGGGTTTTTAATGGGAAATCAAGGTTTTGAATTCAAATTTTATGTATGTCGGCATTTGGGATCTAATAAATGATAAATTTGATGGAATGCCTATATAAAAAAAATTTCAAATCATTATTCCACCTAAGAAATCATGATATCAACCTACCAATCAAGAGTTAAGCATCCTAAGACTTCATAAGAGCATCAAGAGAGTTTACAAGAGCATTTATAAGGCATTCAAGAGCATATTTCTTCATTATTTGTCGCAAAAATTCAAGATCCATTATCATGTCAAGTTCATCAAGCATCAAGCATGTTGTTTCGGTAGAGTTGTGATGTAGGACTCTAGATCCAAGATTAAACATTGTTCTACATCTAGTTCAAGATCAAGATCGACATTCTACTTGGCCACTTCATGTTAGATTATTGATTTACATCTCAGGACATCATTCAAGGTATCATTGTTCATGTTTCATATTTCATGTTTTATGTTCATATTTCATTGTTTCATCATAAGTTTTAATTACCTAAACATGGTTTAACCAAGGCAAGCCCCTATTTCCTAACAATCAACAAGTTTTTCTCTATCTCTACATGTGTGATTGCAGATCTAGGTGTCTTGGAACGTAAAGATCCTTTGAAGAAAAGATTACAAGATTGGAGAAAAATTTTCAAGTTGTCATCTACATTGCAAGATCGCGGAAAGTCATGTACAGGTTGCAAATCAAGATTTCTGACTCGAAGATTTGGTGGGAGAAAAGCTATAGGAAATCACTAAAGAATACCATAATTTCAGCCAAACCCTAATATTGGGACTAGATCACCACTTTTGGAATATGATTCCTAGTACTTCCATTTGTCAGGTTTCAGAAGATTCAGATCAATCCTTGATAGATTCCAATTTTGGCACAGAAACCCTAGTTTGGGATTAAATCACCCAGAGTGGCATATGAGTCCCAGTGGGCATTAAAGATTAGTATTTCAAGATTTTAGAGCTTGTTTTGATCTCATCTCTCTTCCAAGTGCACCTTTGCTCATTCTTGGTTTGTTATTCTGCATTTCAATTTCATTTCCTAGGTCATTTAGTCAAGTTTGCACGATACTTTCATCATTTACATTTCTTGTCTTTCCAAGACCTAGCTTGGTGGTGAACCTCTTTTTAGCTAAACCTACCCTAGGAAAACCTCTAGCATATCTCTTTCCCTTATTCCATCCTTGGATTGAGATATCTAGGTTTTCCTTGAACGAATGTGGAGAAAATTTGTTGTTTTATGTCCTAAACCACAAAGTGACAATTTTCTACTTTACACATCTATCATAGTTATTAGATTTCCACAATCCATAAGAGTATGAATAGTTGTTTTTGGATTTGATTGTGTAAGATTTTTTGAATCGACGTTTTGAATCACACTCTGTGATCCATCATCAGGATAGAGAGCTCAAGGATATGAAAATTTGTTGCAGACCTAACAGGTATAAAAAGAGGCAGAAGAATGTTAGAGGGATAGGAGGCACAAGGCCCAAGGGATGGTAAGCTAGAAAAATAATAATATAGAAATTAAAAAATAAAGGAGACAATTGACAATTAAAAGAACCAATGACCCTACAAAGAAATGCAAACAAATGAGAAAGACAAAAAAACAAAAACCAACTATATATGTTTTAATATTTTGTTGGTGTCAAGATATATTAATAAAGATGGAGGATAAAAAATCAAACATGAAACAAAAGAGAAATTAAAAAAGATGGAAAATATTAATATAGTAAGTATATTAATATTAAATGTTAATATTAAAATAATTTAATAGAGATGGGAAAAAATTGTAACAATAACGAAATTGTGACAATAAGGATATATTAATAACAAAAGAGGGTAAGAAACAAAATGAAAAAAAAGGAATTAATAAAGAAGGAAGGAAAAATGATACTTTGAAAAGATTAAAGGTAGAAAATAATAAAAATAAAATAAAAAAGGGGGGTGAACACAAAAAAGAGCCGAGCAAGAGAAGAAGAATAATAAGAGCACCCAGAAAATAACTAAAAATAAGAGAGAACAAAGAGAAGGGAAACGACACATCAATCATTAAAAAAGAAGAAAAGAAATAAGATGAAAATGAAATAAAAATTAAGAGACAAAATAAAGTAGACTTTATTTTCTTTTATATTATAAGTGCAAAGATTAAAAGTCTACTTTATTTTGTCTTAATTTTGTTCATTTTTCATCTTATTTCTTTTCTTCTTTTTTATTGATTGATGTGGTTCCATATCTTGTTCTCTCTTGACCACGAGACCGGCCACTACCGAGGTCCCTGACCAGCCTGGCCTGGCTATCTCGGCTGTCTACCACTATTTATTTCTGCTGCTATCTTTTCAAGAAACATCTTTATCGCTCGCTAACAGTAATTCGCTTCTTTTCAATTTTGTTTCTTGTCTGGTGCGTGATTTCCCGTCTCGTGGGGTATTGTGTGCGCGCTTTTATTTCCGTTGTTCATGTTGATTTTATCCTCCATCTTCTGTGTTGACGCCAACAAATATACGCATATGTGGTTTCGTCTTTCTCGTTTGCATAGTAAGTCATTGGTTCTTTTGTTGTCAATTTCTCCTTATTTCTGGCACCATCCGGCCAGCCTCCTATCCCTCTAACATGTTCGCTCTTTTGCCACCCAGGTCGCGGCGACTCATATCCTTGGCCGCATCCTGATGATGATCATGGGTGTGATTGACGTTCAAAAACTTACACAATCAAATCCAGAAACAACTATTCATACATCTATCATGTCAAACATTCATCATTTTCATTTTATTTTTCCATTGTAGCTTGCATATGATCTTTTATTGTTAGTATACTTTGTGATTGTTGTTGCCTCATACACAATTCACTTGTTTTCACTATCATAATCATTGTCAACTTACAAATTGGCTTTTGTGGATTGTATTGTGATAGATTTTATGACTATCATGTCATGTTTCAACTATTCTCAGGTCTTCACATTAGTGACTATTTTATAACCTCCCTTATTAGTCCCCTATTCATGTGAATTATTTTAAATGACCTTGTCACACAAGATTAATATCAAACCTATTCACATCCTTTAATAAATCCCTACACATTGCCTCAAAGGTGCTTGTGCATTGTTCCTTAAAATCTTCAATTAATCCATCATTGTCCTTGTTGTGTTGATATAACTAATTTCAGATCTATTAGCATTATCTTATTATTCCCATGAGGAATGTCACACATAATTTAGTCTTGTTGATGTGCATAATACTCTCAAGACATAAGTATTTCCTTTCATTTTCATGTCTTTGACCCCGCCTTAGTGTTGTTGTGTCATGAACACTTTCTCCTTGTGGGTTGAACCCTTTGTTTGGTTTCCTTTAGGTTTTTATTGGAACTACCTTCTTCTCATCCTCAAGTTTTTTGGTAAGGAAACAAATTAAGTAGAAAAATATTATGTACACCTTTCATTACATAGACCCTAAACAAGGTTTTCCATTGCACATTCCACTATATTGTTCATGCTAACCATAGCTAAGTCATTAGATTAGTTTCCTTATATTAACCTCAGCCTCTCTCATAGAAATTTGATAACCTTTAAGATAAATGTGACAAGGATCTCTATTTAAATTTTGTATCCACTCTTGATGTGACCCTACCATTTGCTTCTCACAGACCTGACATATCAACATGACTGTCATAGTACAAGGATTCCTTTTGATTGTTGCATGTCTCCATGACTAAATAAGGTTAATATTCATGACAATGAGATCCCTTCATGACAACCTAAACTTTGTCCCTTGGTCTTGTAAATTTTACAACTTCTATGGTGTGGGACTATATTGCCTCTCAATGTCCTTTATAGGTCTTTGTAGAGAAAGGGGGAATAGTTACTTTAGGACTCCAAGTCATGGGAGAGTCCTAAACAACAAGCTACCCAAAACTACCTCAAGATTTGCTAAATGAATTGGAATTGTTATGATTTTAAGGCTAAAAAGGACGAGCAATCAAGGTACTACTATCCTTCTACTAAATCGAATGTTTCACAGGGTCAAGGGAGCTAATTTTGAGGGTTCAATTCACTACCTAGACAACTCACTATCTAAGGACAACAACGCGAACTTCAAACTCCAACGCAATGCATTGACATCTCAGGAGTGTGTTAGCATTTGTATGGGTAGAAGGTCTTAAGGACATATTAAAACACTATAAAATCAACTAACTTCCTAACTGCTAAGGTTTTATACTACGAAAAAATGTTGGAAAGTGAAAAAATAAAGTACAACAAGAAGAATGCTACCTCTAAGCTAAACTAGAACTGACAAAGAGAAGATGAGAAAAGCTTACCTTTCTACCTGAAAGTTGAATCTTCAAAGAACCCTATGCGAGAACACTTACACACACAAGACCAAGGAAAATTTTGGGAATGTTTTTAGAGGATTGCCTCAATCAGTCTCCCACTTTGGTGTTTCCACCTCCACGGACAAACAAATAGCAACAATATAGAAAATGATAAAAAGATGTACAAAAGTAGAAGTACCAAGTAATAACACAAACAATAATATGCTACTATGTAAATACGATGATGCAAGGAGTAATGGATGATGGAAGATATCACCTTCACAACTACATGTGCTCAAGGTAAGTAGAGGAACCTAAGTGATCTTGCAAACTCTCCAACTACGTCGTTGTAACAAATGGAGTGTAGGAGCCAAGGGGTGATCCCACAATACTGGTTTACAATTTTTGGCCAAACTAGACACTGAACTTATTTTTTCTAACTAAATTTTCACTTTTGGGCACCTATAGTGGCTAAACCATGAGCAATTTGAAGATGATGCAAACTAGTGATTTCTAAAATTTTGTCTATAGATTCTAAATATATTTTTTTCAAAATTTTTGGAATTAAATTGCATTTCTTCTTCCATCTCCTTCAAAAACTAGTTTTTTTAGTAAACACCATTTTTAAGGAGTGATGTTCACCGTATACAACATATTTTTTTTTCCATGAAGGATAAAATTCTATTTTTTTCGAATTTAGATTTGTAGCTATAATATCCAGTGCTTTCATTTGGTTTCATAGTGCTTTATTGAATAATTTTTCCTTAATCAAGTTTCAAAGTCAAACTAACTACAATTCAGAAATAGGTGGACTGTATACAACATAACTTTTTTTGTATGTATTAAAATTCAAATTTTTTTTTGTTGGACAAGGAACTTCAATATCTAGTGCACTGATATTTTTCAAAAAAAATAAAAATTGATAATCTACTATTTTTCCACATGTGCAAAACAGAGAGCTTGATTTTCGATGAAAAACCTACATTCACAAGAAATAAAAAATAAATATAATAATTAAATTAAATTTATTTAAAATTATACTTTTTGGGAAGCTTATCACAAATAATACATACTTACAAAAAATAAATTTTAAATGAATTCATTTGATCCCCAAAAAGGTAAATCAAAAGTGGTTTTTTATTAGCATTTTGATAGGTGTAAAGGAGACTCTGTTATAGGTATGGTTTAAAACTAGCGGGGTTCTATCCAAGGGGCTTTGATCTAAAGTGGTTTGATCAAACCTTCTTCAATTAGAATCTTTTAAATGGAACTTTTCAAGGCTTAAATCATTATATTTTCTAAAAATTTGTGATATCAACAAAAATCGAGATATCCTAGAAATTGTAAACTAGTAAATCATTATAGAGGAACCTGAGTGATCCTGCAAAATCTCTAACTACAACGTCGTCATAAAAATGAAGTGTAGGAGCTAAGAGACCAAAAAATTACAACTACTGGTGAGTGAAGTGAGATCTTGGAAGTGTGTAGTAGAATCAAGAGAGGTGAAGAGAGAGTGAAGGAATGAGAAGATGGATAATTTGAATGACCAAAAGGAGGCAAAAGATTTGTTTCTCAGCAATCAAGGGAGGTAGAAATGTTATAGTTCATCACCAATGGAGAAACATAACACCTTTGTGGATTCCATAGGTGGGAATACTGTCAGGACAACAGCACGGTATGCGGACGTTTGTGTGGCACATTCACATCCTCGATAGGATTCTTCCACCAACACAGAAACGAGATTCCAAGTGGATGGAGAAGGGTGGGGGTTGTGGAAATGCATCATCAGATTTTTGTTTTCTAAGGTAGAGGTGATGTAGATGGGGAATTTTCCTAGGGGTGCAAATTCACTCCATTACAATCTTTAAACTACCCTTTACAAATTGTACCATCCTCATTTTTTGTCTTATGACCTACAACACCTGCAACATTGTTTCTTGACATTCATTGTCTTGCATGGACTATTATCCTTACTTGGCTTCTCTCTGTACTATATCTTCCTTTCACACTAGGTTAATATACCTTAAGAACTTTCCATCTATCATTTCTAATAGTCCCTTTTCCTACACCATTTTCATTGGGTATTCTTTTTTCTTCTTTAGGTTACACTTTTTTCATGATTGCTCTCCACAAAAAATTATGAACCATGATCCATAACTACCTCTAAGTATCATTTCTATTTTTTTATTGTCTTCTTTATGGAGTCCATTGCCTATAATTTTCGTCCTCTTATACTAAAAATCCTTCATCGATACCTTAGCAATTTTCTTGGATTTTTACCTAAATAGTACTTCCTATACTCTATCATATTTTTCTTTGATTGAATCTCTACTCTCTCATGTTGGACATGTTCTCAACACTTTGAACTTGCTCCTTTTGTGACTATCCTTCCTCGTTGTGACTTATTTCATGCTTGACAACTTTAACTATGATCCTTTTGATAATGGTCATGAAACTCCAACTCTTCATCACTATTATGGACCTCCTATCTAGCATTTTCCACTTTGACATGTTTCTTTGTTCTTATAACTTGAGATTTTCCCCATACCTTCTATAGGTCCCTATGTATGTTTATTCATGGCATTACTATCATGACCATAATAATTTCTTTGTCATTTCCTTTAATGATTTTTATTTACTTCCCATGGATGTCCTTGACATCTAGACATTCACCTTTCTACATCTAACCTTTTCATTTTATCTTCATGACCTATCATTGTGTCATCTTAGTTGCATATACTATCCTACTAGAAATATTTTGTTTGAGTATCATTTTGGGCTTCTTGAATAAGATTTCAAGATTCATGAACTACTCAAGATCTGTCTCTAATACATGAGTTCTCAAAGCTCCCTTAAATTTCATAGGACTATCTTAAAAATGACAATTTCACTATCTATCAAACTCTACCTTATCTCATATGTATGTCATGTTCTTCAACAATTTGAACTTGCTTTTTTTCTAACTATCTTCACATGTGAACTTTCTATACTATGCCCTTCTCTTGTTAAACCTTGAACTAGTCTTCATACTCTTATCATGATAATCTCATTTGACAAGGGTTACAATGCAGTTTATCACAAGGGTTTGAATGCTTATAGTGACCAAGCCTCTTGTCTTTTGGAGTGTCTAATATTATGATGCACTATTATCGTTATTTTGATGTTCACATGAAACTCTTGTTTCATAATCATTTCCTTACCTTGGTTTATAAACCTTGTTTTGAGTCGAGGTGACTTCATATACTCCATCTTTAGGCTCGATATGATTGCCACACTTCATGATTGTGATGACTTCAGGGCTTTCTTTTTTTTGCATTTGAACTGACTTCAAACCTTATGTCTACAATCTCCTAACTTTTATCGTGACTATCATAAACTATCTCATAGGTCATAACCTTCTTGGCTTGCAACATGCCCATCCATAATCTACATAAACCCTACATGAAACTCTATCATATTTGTCTTTGGGGTTTTAACCTCTTATAATTGTGTGTCTTTTTTCTCCTCAGTGTCATCAAGGTTAACCAATGTCAAATCTTTCCAAGGGTTTTGATGAAAATTTTCTCTAACAACTCACTATTCATTGTGGACCATCTAACATTCACAATCTATGACTAAAAGACTTATGACCATAGAAATAATTGTCCCTTTTTTTTCCTTCTCATACTTCCAAAGGGACTGCCACATATCTAAGATTATTTTGTCATGTTCCTATATGCTCTCATGACCTCTCTTCATTAGATTGTCCTCTATCATTGTTAATGGCATATTTTGTCACCCTTTATTATATCTTTATGGTACTGTCATTTTCTCATTTAAACCATGCATTATCATGGTTCATGCTTGCACTTATTCATCACTTATTTTAACCATTTTCAATCCATAATTTCAATTTCATCAACCTTCTATCATGCATATTGTGCAACTCATTAGCTCTATCACTACTAGAAACTATGCCTCAAAATGGTCTATACACTTCGTAATGTTTTCCTTTGATCTGTAATCTATATTAATAGGGGTACTTGAGAGAAACAAAGGATTTTTATGGTAAAATTAAATGGAAGATATTCTTAAACCCCAATATGACAAGGATTCACTACTCTTAAGACAGTACATAAAATCAAAGGGGATAGTATACCATCATAATTATTTATTAAAGAAAAAATTATTGAAGTCTTCATACATGAAAATAACAAAACATTTGAGTGGGGTTTTGATACGGATTCTCACAAGTTTTTAATAATATTTTAAGAATATGTCATTTGAAAATGTGTGACAATATCAATAGGACTAACTATCACTATCAAGTCAACCCTAAGTATTGTTATTAACTCTTCATGAAAGTCTAAGCTTTGTGTTTTATTTGATTAAGGGTAGGGTATATTCTTGGGTTTCAATTATGATAGAGGTTTGAACCACTTCAAATACAATTCAAAGAAGGTAAATTAATGCTCAAAATTCAAGGACTTAACACTTTTGTGAGACACTATGAGCACATGCTTCTCTCTTTTCAAGCTTTATAATGAACACAAACCACAAGAAAATATTGAGATCTAAATGAACGCAGTGCATAGAAAGTCTTCAATAACTATTCTAGCAACTTGTAGGCTTGTGGCTCCACATATACATGTGTGCTTTCATTTGCATGGAAGGAAACATGATAACATAGGGACCATAAAACCTTCTCAATAGCTCTTTCATTCATCATCAATAGATTTTAATGTATGACTTCCTCATAATGGAGCTTTTAAATCGCATAAACTAAAATGAACAAAAAACCCACATTTCATACCTAAAGGACTCAAAGTTAAGTTAAAGAAGGTTAAACTCCACGTTCGACTTAAAAAATGGTGCTTAAAACAACCATGGCCACCATTTTAGTCAAGAGACTATTGTGGAAGACTAAGAATCATAACCCAAAACCCTAAGAGAAGGTCAATTTGATTGATAAAACTTGAACTCTATTTCTCATTAGATTTCCCTCCCAAGTGCATGTAATGTGGTTACACTTAACAAAAAAAACTTTTCAAACTAAATAGATCACTTAAAACTTAGAAAATGTACAATACACTTATTAACTCAATCCTTATGGAAAACATCAAAATATTCCCAAGACCATTTAAATTAACTCTTGGATATCATGAGTTACCCGTTTAAAGGCTATTTTGGACAAAAGGGAAAAATAGACTACAATACTATCATCTATTACTTGATAAATTATTTCTAGACATTCCAATAGTCATGAAAATGAAAAAAGAACTCACTTTTTCTATAGGGTACTACAATGCTCTTTATTGGGATGTATTTATAAGTAAATAATAAGCTAGAGTTAATCATCTAATTCCCCACCAATTAGAACATTGGCTTCCAAGAATGGAAACACCCTATGTATTTCACATCTACATCATTGACCAATTGAAAAACCAAGCCTTATATATCGGAATGTTAAATGCCTTTCATCTCTTATTTATGTCTATGGTTGGTAGAATCCATTAGCCTAAAATTTCTTTCCACATGTTACCTCTATGCATAGTCTTATCATAACAAAAACTCACATCTTCTAGCCCACTAACTAGCAACACACACACACCTGTATTAATTGGAGCTTGACACCTCAACCTAAGACTACCACCAAATTGCAAATAAACTAGTCACATTAGACATTAATAGAAAAAATCTCAATGGGGGTGATAAAGTCCAATAGAGAGTGGAGACCTGCAATTGTCTTGATCCACTATTTGTTGCAAAGAGAATTTCTTGCCAATCCAATTGATAATAATATTTTAGTTTGAATATTTCCACTAGCCAAACAAGTCACCAGATGAATAGACCAATAAATTTTGAGGACTAACAAATGATAAAAAAAAAAAACCATAAAAACTAGTGAAGGCCAAATAAGGACTTAGGGGTTTTACAACTAATCACCATGATAATACAAATCAATGTTAGTAAAAGCACATAAAACGAACAAAGATACAATAGACCTTAATATGACATAGAGGAACCATTTTGAACTCTTACAAGGCATAAGGGGCCATAAACTAATAACATAAGGAATCAAGGACATGAATTGGATACTAAACATGATTCAATTTTGGCCATGGCATTGTAATGAGGGCCATGAAAATAAGTCTCTTAGATTAGCTATTAGCATTAGTGCAAAAGAAATAGAAAATAAATGCAAAGACATTTTATAAAAATTTGGAATGGTGCCAACATTGGCTCTAGCTCGAGGTGTGGGTGACAATTCAAAATAATGCCACCCTTTGAGTAGACTTCAACATACACAACTTTTAAATATCTTTTATTAAAAATATATTTTTAGCAAAAAATATATTCTAATCAAAATATATCTAGAAAAAAATAATCTAATCAAAAGTGTTTAGTAAATGCATATGTGACATTACTTTAATGTAAATTATAACACTATCAATTTTTTTAAAATCCAAAAATGCCCTTTTTATAGATCTTAATATGGAGACTACAAAATATATTTTTTATTATATTTCAATTTTCATTATCATTTTTATTTTTATTTTCATAGTAATTAGGTCATCATCCCCAAAAGCTAAAGGTTCATTCCACATAACAAAATATATATATTAATTTTTTGGTAAATAAATTTTAAAGCTTATGTATATTAGAGGAGGAAATTTGTAGTTGAGTTGATATATTTGTTGTTTTATTTTTGATAAATAGTTTTCAAAATGTTTGATGTCCCATCAAAGTAAGTACATGTTTTCAAGTTGTGACTTTAGACATTTATTAAAATATATTTTTATCGAAATTAGTTCTTGCATCATTGCATTAAATTATCAAGTTCACAATATTAAAAAAAAACGTCATTTTTTTTTTTTGTTACAAATCACTTGACATCCAATCAAATACAATTTATCAAAAAAAAAAAACAATTACATACTAATAATATTTTTAATTAAAAAAATACCAAATTGATCTTTTATTAAAAAGTGTAGCCATAAACTACACTAAAATATTAATATTTCATTAGTTTACATCATTTTGAAATTTGTAACATGTACATCAAGTTTAGATGCTTCAAGTTAAAAAGGTTAGACTTGTGTTGCCTATTTTCATTAAAAATGAGGGACAAAGTATTGAAGTAAGAACTCTAGGCTAATTAAATCAATACAATCACTTTTACATATAAGGGAATAAAATTGTTTTTACATAACTCTCTCTTGATTAAATAAGTGCAATTAGTAAGCACACAATTAACCTAGAATTAAGTAGGAGAGAAGAGTGATAATAGAAATTCTATTTTTAGAAATTAAATACAAGGGAAAGATGGACTTAGTTCTAACACTAATGATGAGAAGATGATATTGATGAATATAATCAATTCATTATAGTCCAAAATGTATGCCTTTGATATGCTTACTATATCAAACTCTATGAAAATCCCTAATTTCTTGTGGTTTCATCCCAAGTATCTTAGGTTCAGAAGACCAAATTGTCGTAGAATTGATCTTGGATCATAAATATGAACTACTCATATTCATTTTGCCAAATCTCGTTGCCTTTGATCTTTGGGATCTAAATGACCTATAAAGATGGTTTTATGAAAACCTTGGGTAATTTGTTGAATATATAATGTCTAGTTCTCCTAGATTAGACTCTTAGTTGGACCAAATATATAGATTAGAATATAAGATTTAAACACAACATTCACCAATATACAAGTGGTATATATGCATACTATGATATGATGAGTTTATTTTGTTTGAAAAATTGAAGTGTACTCTAAATATTTCTCCTTTTAATTGTTAAAATTCTCTTGATTTCTAGATGATCTCTTATATCAATTAATTGCATAGGTGAATGTGTTTAAATGTGAAAACAAAACAATTAGTCACACAAATATTTATCAAGTTAGCTCACAATGACTAGTAAAAGAAGATAAAAGTCTTGAAACTTAAATTGAAATATTGTAATGTAGATTCAATCTTAAGTGTCTTGGAATCTATCTTATATACTAAAAATTAAATTTGGGTAAGAAAATAATTGTCTAAAATAAAGAATAAATACATTAAAAATACAAATAAAAATAAATAAATAACTATTAAAAGCATAAAGTTTCCCCAGTCCATGATAATCATGAAGTATGGTCCGAATGATTGATTCAAAAAATTGACACAGTTTAATCCACAAATAACTTAAATAAATAACTAATAAATATTATTGTATCACCCAGACGATAACAAAACTCAACAGAAAAACAAATATATATATATATATAAAGGACAGTTCTTACCTGAGTGTACCTTTTGAGCCGTGGAAATGAAGAGACGGATAAAATGGCGTGACGGTGAGACCCACGGTCCGTAATGGACCCTCCAAAATGTTTATGTCCAACGGTGGAGTCTAGTAACCAAATTACCCTGATTTTGTGTGTGTTTTGGGTTTGCCTTCCTTTCATTCCTGCACGGCGAGACTTCTCCTAAATCATCAGTTAATGCTCGTCTTTTGGGGCACTCAATTGACAAGGGGACGACCTTCATCACTATCTTAGCTGCAGAAATAATTTAGGGTTTTCACATCACGCCTTTTTGCAACCAATCAAAACTAATAACCAACCATTTTCTAGCTCATTGTCCTACAAAGAACTACTCAATTCCATTAAAATTATCTAATGTGACATCCGGGTCTAGAATTTGATGGTCTATTTGACCTTTTTTGCATTTTAGACTGTATATTACAACTTTAAATTTTATTAGACCGTATAAGTTGACTTGCTATATTTTTATATAACTGTATATACGACACTTTAAATTATTATTAAACCGTAAAAATTTACTATAGACAATATATATATATATATGTTTATTATAAAAATATAAATTAGTTTAAAATATTTTCAATTAGGAAATATAATTCTTTCTAATTTTTAAAGTATTTTTAACAATAAATTTAAATTTTTGATTATTTTTAAGATAAATTTAGAAACTTTAAATTGAAAATCTTTTCAAAATAGAATATAATTGTTTTTTAACTTTTAACATATTTTTAACAAGATTTATTTTTAATATGAATTTAGAAACTTCTTAATAAATTTATGTTTTTTAATTTTACATTTTTTTACTAAGCTATATATATCCTAACAAGAATTTTTTTATTTTTTTTAAATACAAAATTTGTGTGTTTTATTTACAAAGCTGATAACTATTTGGGGTTTCTATGAGTATGAATGAAAAAAAAAAAAGGAGTATGAACGGAAAAAAAGAAAAGAATTAGAAGTAAAGGAACTAGTATGAGAGAGATTTTTTTTACAATTTATATTTTTTATAAGACGTCAAATGACAGGTATTTAAATAATCAAACCATCACAAAAAAAATTTACGACAGGTAGGGGTGGCCGTCAAATTCCAGGCCTTGTGACATCTAAGTTTACCTTTTGCTTTTTCTTCTATATGAGCTGTCGAAATGAAGAAACTGATAAAATACTGTGCGACCCACAATCGGTCATGGGCCGCCCATCCTACACCAAAGAAGTCAAAAGTGTTTCATTACAACGGTGGAATACCAAAGGTCAAGTCCAGTAAGGAAAATACCTTCATTTTGCGTGTGTTTTGGGTTTACCTTTACTCCATTCCTGCGCAGTGAGACCTTTCCTAAACCAGTTAATGTTGGTTTTCTGGGGACAACCTCCATCACCATCTTAGCTGCAGAAATAATTTAGGGTTTTCATATTTCTCCATTTTGGAATCAATCAAAACTAATCACCGACCATTTTCTCCACTAAAATGGACGAGATCATTTCATTTTGAGTGGTTGCTTCCTTTTCATGTGAAATGGCCATGGTTGCGTACATACTAATCTAACTTCCCTTCACTTGCGGCATTGTTAAAATTTGGAGGTTTTATGCCTTTTAATAATATTCTTAGCATCAAAGTTTTTTATAATTTTTTAAATAAGATAAAATTGTGTTAAGGGGTTTACATCAGTTTGTGATTTATTATTAAGATTCTTAATCTTCAAGTTAAAAGATAGTTGAGACAATTGAAATTAAAAAAATTAAGATAATTGAAATTGGAGAAGTTAATATTTTGTAATTAAAAATTTGGAATTGGATTTTGGATTCCAGAATTATGACATAAATGAAATTGGAGAAATTAAGTGTATAGGATGCAACCCTATCTATGCTATAATTCCATCCTTAGGCTTTATGATTCCATCATAAGCTAAGTTTTAGCTTTGAAACCTAGAATGCTTGATTGTATAATGACATCTTAGATAAAGGAAACAATGATGGTGCTAAGGAGCACTATGGAGCTCACTATGTAAGGATTGGAGTCCTAGTTGTGATCTTGAGTGAGGTGAGGAGACTACTAGGAACTAAGTCAGATGGGGTTTGAATGAAAAATGTGGCATCTTATAATGCATAATTTAGTATTCAACCAGTTTGTGCACTAATGTAAGGCCCATACTAATACTCAATAAACTTGGTGTTAGACACGCAACTCAGAGGTGGTTCCTAGTTGAATAGTCCACTAAACCCTTGTAAAGACTCCATTTAATTATCAACCAGGACTGTGTAAGCTTCTGATGATGTTGGCACTATATGTGTATCCAAAAATTCTATACTACCTATATCATCTAGTATAGGTGGTTACACATATGAAAAGGGAAATAAAGTATAAACTATAAAACAGGGAGAAATGATTAAATATAGAACTATTGCTACGAGTGCTTTCAACTTAACACTGTGACTAGTTAACAGTTAAACATGAACTCTGCAAGTCACTAACACTGCTAACTTTTACTTCCAACTACTTGACTTGCTCCAGAAGAAAATGCATTGAGACAAAATAGAACATAAATCATAAGATAAGATTTTATTCACATACAAGAAATGAGGAATCTAATTGAGATGAATGCAATAATGAAAGTAGCTAATGTAACAACAAAAATTAAGGTGGAGAATAGTTACCTTGAGTGGCCCTTGCTCAAGTTACTATATCCATAGAGTAAACTCAAATCTAAACTCCTTGAATCAACTGAATGTAACAATAAACTGAAACATTTTATTGCATATAAGTAGATTTCACAATCTAACACTTGAATCTTCACAGATTTCTTATTCATGAATGCATAATAGAAAATTAACAAAGTAATATCTGTGTAATGAAAAACTATATTTATCAAAATATATCCTGGGTAAGTGCACAAAGATGGTTCCCTAAAAGAGGACTTAAGTGGCCACTTTTTTTCTGAAATTCGGAAATACTGACCTTGGACATGAAGTTGAGGATAGTTACACTCAAAATTTTGAGATGGAACAAAAACAAGTATCAAAGTACTCTAAGTCTACTTTCTAAACTACTAATTTTTTTTGAAAATGGTTGAGATTAAGGGGTTCAAATGAGGGACGTATACAACTTGGTGTTTTTTTGTCAGAAAAACATAACATAGCAACTCTTCTACGACCCTAGTATGGTGAACTTTTTTTAGTATTTTTAAAATCGCTATGGTCAAAAGTTAGCTAATAGTATGTAGTTGATATACAATTTTTCTGATAATTTTTTAATGAATATTTAATTTTTTACTAATTTTTGAAGTGGACACTATGAAAAACAAAATTTTGGTCGTGCTACCCCTACAAATTTTGGAAGCTAATTGAATTTTTTTTTAAAAGAATTGTAGAATGGAGTCTAGTTTCTAAAAATGTAATTTATTTAAAATTTTGATGAACGGTTAATTTATAACGAAAAAAACACCAAACACTGTTTTTTTCCAAAAAAAAGACATACAAACAAAAGAAATTATGGATGAAAGGCTTAACATTATCAGAAAGTGAAAAAAATTACATCGTTGGATAGCTAAGAGAGAACCTAACATTACCCAGATGTTTGATTTGTTTGATATTGAACCACATACTGCAATCCTGACGGTGAGCACGAACCCGATTATGTGAAATATTGTAGAATTTGCAAAGACACGTCTTTGGTCATTGGGAATAACCTCCAAGCCTTTGGGTTGGTATTTCAAGGAAAATACCAATCACAAGGCTTGGGGATTCCTAAAGCAAGATATAACGCGCATGCATTATAACACGCTTGTGTTATATCTCAATTTTGGAATGGTTTTTTTCATTTGTGGGGAGCATGTCTAGTAAGACACAATGCAATCATGGTATAATGTGCTCACGTTATGTCTTGATTTATGTTAAATTCTATTATATTAAATGTATGTTTATATATTTGTATATTGTATGTACATGTATGCTTGTATGCCATGTATGTATGTATGTATGTATGTATGTATGCCTGTATGTATCAATGACTGTATATTATATGTATGTAAGATTGTATCTATGCATGTACATGTATGCTTGTATATATGTAGGATTGTATGTACATATGTATTATGATTGTATATATGTATTTATGTATGTCTTTAGAGAGAGGGAGAATTTTAAGAGAGAGAAATCTAGATTTGTCTAGGTAGGGTGGGAGGGGTAGAGGGAGGGAGAGGGGGAGAGGGGGAGAGAGAGTAGGAGTGGGAGAAAGGGGTTGGAGAGAGAGGGACTTAGCTAGGTAGGGTGGGAGGGACCCAGGGGAAAGGAGAGAGAGAGAGGGGTGGGAGAGAGAATTGAGAGAGATGGAGAGAGAGAGAGAGAGAGGAGAGAGAGAAAAGAAAGAGAGTTATGTGGTAGGGTGCAAAGGGAGAGACTTGTGAGGTATGGGGGTAAAAGAGGAGAGAATTGAGAGATGGAGTATGAAAGTCTGAGAGAGAGGAGTGGGAGAGAGGGAAGTGTAGTGAGAGACCTAATAGAGGAGAGGATGTGAGGAGAATTGACTTTGATAGAGGGAGAGAGAAAGAGTGGGGTGAGAGGGACATATCTAGGTAAGGAATTAGAGGATAGATAGAAGTGGTGAGAAGAGAGTTACCTAAAATTTAGGTTTACTTGAGGAGGGAGGGCCTAAGAGAGAGAAGTGTAGGAAGGAGAGACATGAGAGAGAGAGGGAGAGAGAGGAGTAAAGAGACTAAGTGGGAAGGAGATAGAGAGGGAATGGATAGAGGGGCAAGAAATTGGTAGTGATTGATTGAACAAGAGGTATGTAGAAAGAGGGAAAGGGTAGATAGAGACAATTAGAGAGGGTAGGAGAGAGGGAGGGAGGGAGAGGTGATATGTATAGATAGAGGAAAAGCGATAGGGGTTGAGGGTATAGGGTTGAGGGATTAGGGTGGAGGACCTATAGGGTTGATGTTTTCTAGGGTATTAGGGTTTAAGAGTTGAGGGTTGAAGGATTAAAGGGTTGAAGGATTCACAGTCAATGGTAGAGTATTAGGTTGAGGAGTAGGTAGAGATTTAAGAGAGTTTAGAAGTTGAATGGTTTAGGAGTTAAGGAGTTTAGGAGTTTAGGGTAAAGAGGTTTTATAGTTAGGTTTGAGGTATATAGTTGAAGAAGTTAGGTTGAGGTCCAATGTAAAGGAGTAGAATTATAGGGGTTAGAGTTTAGGGTTTAAGGATTGAGGGTTGAGGGTTGAGAATTGAGGGAGTTGAGGTTTAATGGTTTAATGTATAGGGTAGAGAGTAGAAGTGCAGGGGTTTAGGGTTGAGTTGATGGTTGAGGTTTAAGGTTGAGGAGTAGAGGATTGAGAGGGTATAGGGCATAGGGTCAAGGGATTAGGGTTGAGGATCCTTTATTATGGGGTAGAGAATTATAGGGGTTGATGGATTAGGGTTTAAGGGTTGGGGTTTAGGGATTAGGGTTGATATTTTTTCTTGGATTTAAGGAGGTGGTGTAAGGGTTGAGGGATTAAGGTTATTTGGTTGAGGTAGATGGTAGAGGTTTAAAGTTTTAGGAAGGTTGAGGTTGAGGTTTAGGGTTGATGTTTAAAAGTTTAAGGGTTTAGGGTTTAGGGTTGATGGATAGAGAAGGAGAGAAAGAGGAGGGAGGGTGAAATGCAACTAATTCTCAAATTTAAAATGCAGTAATTAAAATGATTTCATGATTTACTTTTAAAAAAAAAAATTATGCTAAGAAAATAATATAGTATTTAAAAATTTACAACTAAATGGAATATAATAAATTAATTAACCATTCTGCTCAGTACATTCAAGCATGCCGTAAAAAAATTATTAATTTAATAAACTTAAAATACTTAAACACTTTATTGCTCAAATAATTTATTAAGCTTTAATACTTATCTGTGGAAATGTACAAAAGAAATCCCAACTATTGCTGGAATGGTCCTTGGTTCAGCCTCTTCCATTTGTGAGTATTCTAGGAGGAAAGCAGACTTGGCTGCTCTACACGAGTGTTGGTTCCACTAGAACAATGCTCAACACTCATGCCACAAAAGCCATGCCCTGGCCAGGACTGTCCTGAGTGCACACACTTGTACCCCAGGTTGGACATCCACTGTAGGAGTGCCCCTTCTTTGTCCTACTCACACCCTGCTAACCTTGAAACCCTATTCCCGCAATGTGCCCCACTTTATTTTCCTCTTTTCTTCATGTCTCACAATAATTTAGTTTTCATGGGTTTTATACAACACAAAGGGTAGTTCCAACCGACACACCCTTTTACAAATAATAATTACATCCCGTGAAAACTCTAATTATTATTTTATTACATTTTCTTTCAGGGACTATTACATTAGTTCTTATATTTATTTACTTATTTACTTATTTAATTTTATTCTATTTTCTTTTTTTTACTTTTCTTCCATGGGAAAAAAGTCTCATAACAATTCTCCCCCTGTTGTTTAGCTACTGGCCTCATTAGCTTCATGATTTTCCGCATCACACATACATATGAATAAAATAGCCTTTAGTTAAACAAATGAGGATATTGGTCTTTAATAAAATCAACATTTTCCCAAGTAGCACTATCATTATCACAATGACTCCATTTAATTTTTACTTTGTTTATAACTTTATTTCTCAATATTCTAGATCTTTTTTCAATTATTTGTTCTGGTTCAACCTTAAATTCACAAGAAGGTTCAATAGAAATAGTTTTCCAATCAATAACATGATTTGCATTGTATATATATTTCTTAAGTAAACTTACATGAAATACATTATGGATTTGCAATTGAGGGGGTAAAGCAAGTTTATAAGCAACAACCCCTAATCTTTCTAATATTTCAAAAGGTCCACAAAAACGAGGAGCTATCTTAGAATATTTACCCAGTTTTAACGAACTCCTTTTCGGTTTGACTCTAAGAAAAACATGTTCACCAACCTCAAAATCTCGAGTAGACCTCTTAGAATCTGCCCAACTTTTATACCTATCTTGGGCAGCCTTCATATTTTGTTTGGCTTTATTAATAATGGCTTCCATCTCTAACAAGTTTCATTCTCATACCAAACTTTATGGACATGATCAGACCATGAAATGGGTGTATTACAATTTCAGCCATAGACAGCTTCAAAAGGTGACATATTAATGGTGGAATGATATCCTTGATTGTATGCAAACTCTACCAAGTGTAAATAGTCTTCCCATGACCTAGGTTTATCCATGGTATACATTTGCAACATGTCTTCTAAGATTCTATTAACCCTTTATGTTTGGCCATCCGACTCGGGATGATAGGTAGTACTAAAATTTAAATGAGTACTAAGTTGTACAAATAGAGATTTCCAAAAGGAGGAGGTAAACCTAGGATCTCAATCTGAAATAATGTTCTTTGGAATACCATGTAACCTAACAATTTCTTTGACAAAAATGTGGGCAATATCTGAAGCAGAGGATTTTATTTTGATAGGTATGAAATGTGCCATCTTGGTTAATCTATCAACCACTACAAAAATAGATTCATGTCCTTTACGTGTTCGAGGTAATCCAGTAATGAAGTCCATACTAATTGACTCCCATTTCCAAGTTGGAATAGACAAGGGTTGCAAGAGGCCTGGAGTTTTACATTGTTCTGCTTTTACCTTTTGGCAAGTTAAACATTGTTGAACATAAGTACGAATTTCAGTCTTCATTTGAGGCCAAAAGTAGTTTCTTTTGATTGAGAGATAGGTCTTCTGGAATCCAGGGTGTCCGGCTATTGGGATATCATGAGAGTCTTTCAGTATTTGAGATTTAAGGTTAGGTATATTGGGAATGCACAACCTTCCTTTGTAATAAAGGAGACCATTGTTACTCAACAAATAAGATTCTAATCGATCTTTCAAATGGACATTAGAGGAGGGGTTTTGGAGGCCTTCATAAATGGATTGAAAGTAGTCATCATTAGGTAACTTGGATTTTATATCTTGTTCAAATTGGCTTCTCTCAAGGGTCAAGGCATTAACACATAATCGTCTTCGACTTAAGGCATCTGCCACTACATTTTCTTTTCCAGGAACATATTGGATGGTGAAATCATATTCAGTTAAGAGTTCCATCCATCTTCTTTGTCTCATATTAAGGTGAGGTTGAGTAAAGATGTGTTGGAGACTACGATGGTTAGTTTTTAATATAAAATTATTCCCTAATAAATAATGGCGCCAAACCTTTAAAGCGTGGACAATTCCTAGTAATTCAAGATCATGGATTGGATAATTTCTTTTAGTAGGTAACAACTTTCTAGATTCATAACACACCACTTGGTTATCTTGCATTAGAACACTGCCAATACCTGTACCACATGCATCGGTGATCACAACAAAAGGCTTACTAAAATTAGGAATACAAAGGATAGGTGCAGATGTTAATAAAGTCTTTAGTGTGTGGAAAGCTTTATCACATTCTTGAGTCCAATTATAGCTTTGTTCTTTCTTTCTTAGATCAGTCAAAGGTGAAGCTATCTTGGAATAATTCTTAACAAAACGACGGTAAAACCCAAATAATCCTAGGAAACTTTTAACTTCATGTGCATCCTTTGGGATAGGCCAATCTTGAATTGCCTTAATTTTAGTAGGGTCAGGTGAAATACCTTTTTTAGAAATAACATGTCTTAAGTAAGATACTTCTAATTTGAAGAATTCACACTTGCTAAGTTTGGCATATAACTTATTCTTTCGTAAGGTTTCTAGTACCATTCTAAGATGTTTTTCATGTTCTTTTTCATTTTTTGAGTATATTAAGATATCATCTAGAAAGATGATTACAAACACATCCAAAAATGGGTGAAAGATATCATGCATTAAGGTCATAAAAGTTGCAGGTGCATTAGTTAAACCAAAAGGCATAACTACAAATTCATAATGACCATATCGTGTTCGAAAGGCAGTTTTGGAAATGTCAGATTCTTTAATACGAATTTGATGGTATCCTGATCGTAAATCAATTTTGGAAAAACATTTAGCACCATGTAATTGATCTAGGAGATCATCAATTCGAGGTAAGGGATACTTATTTTTTATGGTTAATTTATTAAGTTGTCGATAATCTATACATAACCTCATGGTGCCATCTTTCTTTTTGACAAATAATACTGGTGCACCCCAAGGAGAGACACTTGGTCTTATTTTTCCTTCCTTAAGTAATTGTGTCAGCTGAATTTTTAGTTCTGTTAATTCAGGGATAGATTGACGATAGGGAGCTCTAGAGACTGGTTCTGCTCCAGGAACTAAATCAATTGCATGTTCTACAGATCTTTTTGGGGGTAGACTATCTAAATCTTCAGGAAAAACATCTTTGAATTCTTGCACTACGGGTTTGATATTGATGTCTAACTTGAATTTATCACCTATTTGAAAAATCATAGCACAAAATATCTTACAATTTTTCCTAGCACTACGCTTGATTTGCATAGCTGAAATGGTTTTAATGTGAAGAGGTCTATTCTCCCCTTGTAAAATTTGACATGTCCCCATGTTAGAGTTTATGATGACTTGTTTGTTTTCACAACCAAGGAGGGCATTATTTCTTTCCAACCAACTCATACCTAGAATGGCATCATATTTACCAAGATTCAATACATGAAAATGATCACATGTTACAAAGTTATCTAACTCAAATTCTAAGTTTTCAATAAGCATACCAGTTTGTTTTACTATTCTACCATCTGCCATTTCCACCGCTAAGGGCTCAATTAACTTAGATGCAATTTTTAGTTTAGAGACAACTTTAGGAGAGATAAAATTATGACTACTACCAGAATCAACAAGAAAGATAATGGGATGACCATGTATGAATCCTTTAATTTCAATTAAGGAAGGTTGAAAATGCACCATACATGCATCAATGGCTGCATAAATCTTCATGTTGGGTTGTGGAGTAGAGGTAGTGGTGCCCTTGTTTTTGGGTTTATAGTCTTCTTGTTTGCGAGGACAACAACATTGGTAATGGTTCTCACCACAAGTCCAACATTTTATTTCAAGAGGTGTTGGTTTATTTCGGTTGGGTCTATCCATCTTGGTGAATCGACAATGGACTTTCTTTTGACCAAATTCATTATGCTTTCTTTTACGCTTTTCCCTGGCTTGCCTTGAAATTTGATCAAGTGTTTCAAACTTTTCCGCAATTTGGGCTGCTTCATCTACTGACGTGGGTTTACCACACCACACATTAGCTTGGTATGCATGTCTTAAACCATTTATGAATCGAACCACTCGATCATGTCCTTCAATGAATGGTACAAATCTATTGAGCCTTTCAAAATCTTGTTTGTATTCATTTACTGATTGGCCTTGTTGTTTTAATTCAAAGAACTCTGTTCTCTTTTCTTGTATGAAGAAATCGGAAAGGTATTTTTGTGAAAACAATTGTTTAAATTGTGACCATTTCACTTTGTTGGCTTTTAGTTTTTGAGATCGAATTATATCTTGCCACCAATTCAAGGCACTATTTTTAAGTTGATACGTGGCAATCCGAGTCCTACTATAACTACTAGTACTTTGCAATTCGAAGTATCTTTCTAAGTTGGTTAGCCATTGTTCTGCTTCCTCTCCAGTGCTAGTATTGCCACTATACTCTGGTAATTTAATCTTTCGAGCAAAGTTGTCTAATTCTTTTTGTGTTTGTTTACTGTTATCATCTTCAGAGGATTCAGAATCGGAAGTGTGAGAAGTGCTATCACTGGAAGTTGAGTCTTCCTCTGATGATATTGGTCGTTTCTTGGATTTTTTTGATTTACTTTTGCTTCTTTTCCTACTTGTCTTTGAACTCTTCTTGCTTTCTGATAGTTCTACATTGTTTAGTCCTTTTTGTTCTAGTGCTTCTTGCCTAAGTTGTTGTACTTGGGCAGCTAATGTAGCAACTTCTTGCATTAATGCTTGGTTGGTCCTCTCCAAATTCTCATAAGCTTTTTGGTTTCTCTCAGATGTCATTGTGGTAGGTCAATCTGTTTATGTAAAGGAGTTAAAATATTGATTGTTTTAAAAGTTGTTTTTTTCTTTTCTTTTCTTTTTTTAAATTTGCAAAAGAAAACTCAAAAGATAAAAGGGTGAAACTAAGGTTTCAAAATGTGAATCAATTTAGAGGGTTAAATTTGTTGCCAATATAATATGTAAAAATTTAGCACAGAAGTCCCATGCAATGTAAAACCAATTTTAGTATGTGAGGATTCAACGCAAAATATAATATGTGAGTAGCCCGTGGAAATAGTAAATTGTAGAGCGATAAAGAGTTTCTAGTAGCAACTTTGTTGCAACATAACATTCACAATTTTTATTTTTTTTTAATCCCTACATTTAATTTCCTTTGTGCACTATAGAGAGTTTATTAGTGTACTATAATTTTCTTTATACGAAGTATTTAATCCTTATCGTGAAGATGGAGGAAATTTGTGTTGGTTGTAACTCGGTTAAAAAAAACAAAAAAGTAGTTTTGTCTTTCTAGGAAGTGAATATTTAATTTACAAACTAACTCTCCCAAAATTTATGAATGGTAATTAGAAGGTGAAAGCTTTAATCATTAAGGAAATAAATAAACAAATAAATAGTTTCTAATTATTTGGAGATCTACCATAAGGAAAATTAGTATGGAAGGTTTCTATTTTTTCTCAATTCCAAAATAAACAGTTTATTAAATCTAGTAGCAAAAATGCAATGATAAGATTCAGTTACGAATTAAAAGAAAACAAAAATTATTAAATATCCAATTTGAAGTTTGATGTAAATTCAAAAACCATAAGTTACTCCAAATAAAAGTAAAATAAATGTAAATTCAAAAACCATAAGTTACTCCAAATAAAAGTAAAATAAAATAGGTTTGAGTGAAATTTTATTTTATTTTCTTTTTAAATTAATTTCCAGTGAAAATTTATAACTAACTTGAATTTAAAAGAATCATTCCATGAAACAAATTGTGAATAAAGAAATTGAAAAGTAAAAAGTAAATGAGTAATTTTAGATGATGAAACAAATTGTGAATAAAGAAATTGAAAGGTAAAAAATAAATGAGTAATTTTATTATTAAAATTTTAATTTAAAAAGAGTAAATATCCTTATATTTTTTTTAACCTAGATATTTTAACCTTTTAAACATAATGCATAATTGATAAATAAATCAAGAATAAATTTAAACTATTATAAAATCTAGTTTATCTATTTATTTAACTTTTGAACATAATAAATAATTGATAAAAAATATATATATATATAAGAATCAATTTCAACTATTATAAAATCTAATCTATCTATTTAATATTATTATTATTTTTAATCTTTTGTTTTATATATATGTATATATATTTTCAAAAATAAATGCAACGAAATTAATTGATGACCGGAAAGGCTCTGATACCAAATGAAATGCAACTAATTCTCCAATTTAAAATGCAGTAATTAAAATGATTTTTATGCTAAGAAAATAATATAGTATTTAAAAATTTACAACTAAATGGAATATAATAAATTAATTAACCATTCTGCTCAGTACATTCAAGCATGCCGTAAATAAATTATTAATTTAATAAACTTAAAAGACTTAAACACTTTATTGCTCAAATAATTTATTAAGCTTTAATACTTATCTGTGGAAATGTGCAAAAGAAATCCCAACTATTGTTGGAATGGTCCTTGGTTCAGCCTCTTCCGTCTGTGAGTAGCTTGGGAGGAAAGCAGACTTTGCTGCTCTACACGAGTGTTAGTTCCACTGGAACAATGCTCAACACTCGTGCCACAAAACCATGCCCTGGCCAGGACCGTCCTGAGTGCAAGCACTTGTACCCCAGGTTGGACACCCACTGTAGGAGTGCCCCTTCTCCGTCCTACTCACAGCCTGCTAACCTTGAAACCCTATTTCCGCAATGTGCTCCACTTTATTTTCCTCTTTTCTTCATGTCCCACAATAATTTAGTTTTCACGGGTTTTATACAACACAAAGGATAGTTCCAATCGACACACCCTTTTACAAATAATAATTACATCTCGTGAAAACTCTAATTATTATTTTATTACATTTTCTT
>VDFB02344285.1:0-21748 GCA_007258455.2 Sequoia sempervirens
ATCAAGATGTACAGTTCTTTCTTCAAGGAACTCAAAAGATCCAGAAGTATTTGGTCCAAGCAGACAACTAGATTACATGCTCGTATTACTGTGGGAAAAGCACTAATAACAATACCTCTCAAAGAAAAGGAAAAGAAAAAAGAACAAAATTAAATCAATGTCCTTAAATGACCAGTGTAGATCAATGGGACACAAAAGTAAAGGAAGTTAGAAAAGCTACTTAGGAGTACTACAAAAACTCCAATAACGAAAACTAAATCACTGTCCCCAAATGACCAGTGTAGATCAATGGGACTCAAAAGTAAAGCAAGTCGGAATAGCTACTTAGGAGTACCAGAAGAACTCCAATAACTAAAGACCAAAAAATGGTCTAAAACTAGTTGTAAATCTGTCTAACCAGCATAAGAACGTAATAAGAATGTTAAGCACTAGATATATCAATATACTAAGTTGCCGAATCAGCATCAAGAATAGGTACAAGTACATGGGTACATTAAAAGCGGAAAAAAAATGGACTATGTAGGTTCCAAGTATGTCTATACAAAAAACACAGAAAAATCATACATACATACATACATTGAGAATAGGTACAAGTATACATACATACATGCATACATCAAGAATAGGTACAAGTATACATACATACATACATACATACATCGAGAATAGGTACAAGTAAAAATCATACATTGGACTATGTAGGTACAAGTACATGGGTACATTACAAGGGGAAAAAAATTGGACTATGTAGGTTCCAAGTATGTCTATACAAAAAAAACATAAAAAATCATACATACATACATACATACATACAGGGGGAAAAAAATTGGACTATGTAGGTTGCAAGTATGTCTATACAAAAAACACATAAAAATCATACATACATGCATACATACATACATACAAAAAACACATAAAAATCATACATACATATTTAGGCGTAACAAGCTAACACCCCTCACCGGAATTAGGAAGTTGTTTATGAGCGACTACAATGTACACTACACTTAATGAGTGCTCTTCAAATTATGGAGGGGAGGCTCCTCGTTGTGCTTTTATTAAATATTATACTTGCAAAGGAAGGAAATAAGCTAAAACTAAGTCCTATCTTTTTGTTCTCAGCTGGAAGAGGCACAAGGTTAAGAAAACCAAGAACGTTGCAGCTAAGGATTTTCTGGTTTCGCAGATCATTTAACTACAACTAAGCTAACTACTTTAAATCTATCCAGTTTCCTCAAGAAAACAGAGCATGAGGAAATGGAGCAGGGTTTGACTAACTGACGATAAACGGGTTTAAATTCTCTACTTGAGGGCAAGGTGGCGCAACTATCATCTCAATTTAAACCAGCTTATTGGGCACAAAACAGATTTAAGACTTTACCAAGACAATTTTATGGAACCCTATGTGGCATAACACTCGATTGAAAAAGTAAAGTCTTCACAAACAGCCTTTATCACCACAATCTCACGAAACCCTATGTGGCATAACCTTCAATTATAATGATAAAGATTCACAGAACAGATGTATCACTGCAATTTCTCGAAACCCTATGTGGCATAACGATTGATCACAATGGTAAATTAACACAAAACAGATTTATCATCTCAATTTCTTGGAACCCTATGTGGCATAACAATTGACTTCAATGATAAAGATGTTCAAACAGATATATCTAAACTATGGAAAGAATTCAGCATTACAATCTTTCGAAACCCTATGTGGCATAACAATCAATTGCAATAGTGAAGACACATGAACAAGTACCAAAAAGAGCAATATTGAGGGCAAGGTAGGCGCAGCATATATTTCTCTCTCAAGCAAAAGTTATTTACAAATGAGCATAAGCGCTTATTTATATACATCAAGGTGTAGGGAACCCTAAAATCACCTTGTGTCATCTCACGATTCTACTTAATGCATGCAAACTGCTCATGAAACCTAATTAAGTAAACTACTCACGATTAAGGAAACTACCTCCAGTTTAATTTGAAACATCTAATCTAAAATGGACAAGCATGCGAGCATTACTGCGTCCTTATTGAAAGCATGTTAACTGGAAGACTACCATCAGTTATCGTAAAACCCTAAAAGAAACTCCAAGTGTGAAGGGCGAATCTCAGAATAGATATGCATGTGATGACAACCTCGAGTTAACTGGAAAGGGTAACACCCAGTTCAACTCGTGTGTGTAATGTCTATCTTGAGAGGTGGTAACTGAAGTTTACTATGCGTGATCTCGAGCAATCAATCCCTCAATGAGATTGTTAACTGTATCACTATCTGGAGCTATGAGACTCTGACGAAGGATGCTATGTCGACGTATATCCTCACCGGTACGTGATCGCGAGACTGAAGTTCGCCCCTACTCCTCATTGCCTCGTCGAACAATGCTTACATGACTGTAAGCTGAGTAATCTTACAGCCAATGATCTCCCCACTGAAAATAGTATGAATGAGTGCCTGGAGCTCTGACTGAACATCGGTAAGCTCCACGTAGGCACCACCCTCGATCTGATAACGGCACGGTAAGCGGGACACTAAAGTCCTCACAAACCGGAGTGCACTAGTGACGTGCTCTCTACTCTCAGCCAACTCTGATGCTAAACTGTCCTCTATCTTTACCCTGAAAACCAATTGTGTCTTCCAAGAGTAGATAGCCTCTCTGTCCTCTGCATCCGTGACTGTATCATAAGCCACACTCGGGTGAGCAATCATAATCTCGTCCCGGGGTTTGTTAATTGCCATATCTCTTTCCTCATCCTGAAGACGAAGACAGAGCTCTCGTGCATTGTACCGCAACTGATATAACTCTATAAGCATAGTACGGCCTCTAGCAACGAACTCCTCCTCCCATTCCTCCAAACGCTTGCCATATGCAACCAAGTGATTGAGTTGACTTTGCTCTGCTGGAGGCTCAAGCATCGGTGGGAGTGTACTAATGGCATCGGGTCTATGCACAAGGCTAGAAATATACTGACGAAGCTGTCTGATTTCAGCCTTGAGGGCTGCCTTATCCTCTCCGTCCTTTAGTATTCTATCCCTGGCACTGTCCGCAGCAGCTTGTAGAAGATCAACCTGAGTCTAGCGTGTGTTGCGACCAAGGTTGACTATGATAACCTCAAAATCCTGAGATTCTAATTCAGCCAAGTTCTTCCCCTGTGGAGGTACGGCAATCTCAACAACAATCTCCATGTCAGTGTTTCTCTCTACGTGAACCATGTTCTTGACTCTTTTGTCCGGCGCATCCTGGTAAATGTCATCAAAATCAGAATGATTAAGAACATAGGATGGCTGCCTCCTCTTCCTTCCTAGCTGAGCTTCGATCCAAGATTGATCTCGGCTAACGCTACTAGAAGGGTCTGCATTAGCGACAGGAGGTACTGATGAGAGTGAATGTGTAGAAGACCCACTGCGAGGTGGAGAGTCTAAATCCAATTCGATGTGAATTGGGACTGGTGAAGGCTCTGAAACTGGTGTAGGAACTTGAGGTTGAACCTCAGGTACTGGCGGGCTCTGAACTGACCTCTGAACTGATTCTGTGATAGGATATCTGTCAGGCTCTGTATGTGTAACAGTGGCAAGCGCCTTGCCCTTTGAATTGTTTGGCGCTTGTACTTTCTTGGGAGGATTACTCCTCTTCTTTTTGTTAGGTTTTGACGAGGAAGGTAACGAAGGATTCACCATTCTTGGCTCTTGCTGCAGGAACACTTACCCTCCTTGTCTTCTTCTTTGTCGAGGTAAAATTATCTTTGTTTTGAATAACTCTACTTGACCTCTCTTTGAGCCGTTGCATATTCCTTGCAGAAGCGTACCAATCAATTGCTGGCAGCGGTTGTGTATCGACTTGCTCTCTGAAAAATTGAGGAAGGACTTCTTCCTCATCATTTGATAAACCTCCCACATCTTCTGATAAGAAAACATAAATCTGTGAGAGAGAGAAACGACCATAGCTGCGTCTGCGAACCTCGAATTCATCTACGTAGTTTGCCCAGTAATCCTCCATAGAAGGCTGCGTGATATGTATTGCCTCCGGTAAAGGCGAGCTGTATAATGACACGAAAGGTCCTTAGAGCCGCGTCGCCGACAAGATACTTAAGATGATATTTCTCAAAGAGTTCTTGTCCTGCGCGTCTTATCAATTCTTGGAAGCTTGCCAATACATTCCAAATTGAAAAGGAAGGGGTGAGGGAGATGAGTGCATGCTGCGGTAAGTAAGAAGGCGATGAACATCATGCATCATCTTAGGAACTCTGGCATGTATCGAAGGATAGCATTGGAAACATAAATTTTGGATTTCTACGTGAAGTATAAACTTCGGATGTAGGTGTATGTTGGGAATTGAATAAACCAATCTGCTTATCCATCCATCGCTGCCCTATGGCTGCCGAGAATCTGAGCGATGCAACTCGGATCCAAGTTCCTCCTTTGTATAAGTCGGAAGAAAAGCCTGCGTGAACAAGCAGAATGGCGATTCTGCAGTGAACTCAAGCTGATCATATCTGATAAACCCAACCACGGTGCGAGGATGCCGCGGTGTTAAAGTCCACCGGGCCCGACCGATAAGCGTCCAAATTACCGCGAGATATGAACACATGTATGAAACTCATGGGCAACTAAGAAACCCGGTGATGCATGGAGAATGTCACTGATGAAGGATGCCCAGTCATAATGCTCCTGCCCAGAAATGATGCGACCAATAATGTAATACATCCAAGGCTGGAAAACATTTTGCATGTTCTTGACCTGAGACACGATTCAGGAGTGTGATTAGAATCGCATACTCATCCTTGTATTCACCGCGACCCACATTGTTTGGCAATCTGTTCTTTGCTTGTTTTAACCATCTTTCTGCCATCTTCTTCTAACACTTGTCCATATCAGCATCAAATGCCTGCGCACACTGCTCCATAGAAACAACTAGGCTGTTCTGGTGTTGAGGAATGCCAAAAATCCTTTCGATGTCCAAAGGTTTGAGACTGCAAATGACCCGTCCGTCAACTGACACTATCTCACGAGTAGTAGAATTGTAATGCTTAATGCAAGACATCACGAATTCAATACAGTGCACGGAGATAGGTATGGAAGCGGCCTCTAGTAAACCCGGTGCTCAATGTGCAGATGATTGAACTTCTGATTTTAACTGGGTCTAGTACTGCCTCTGGCAATACTTTGTGAAGATCTATCTCAACCAACCTGCGGAAATCATGGGTAAGGACGGTTTTGGTCCTGTATTCGAGCTGAGTGAACTGCATTCTGAAAAACTTGCCTGTTGACTGTGAACTTGACTATATTCTGACAAAATTTTCTGAAGCTAAAAATACCACAATGAGAGTTAAAATAGCCTTCCCGAGAAGGTATTTTCAGCGATAAATCGAGATATGGGTTTTGTCGAAAAGAATTCTAAGACAACCCAGAACGTCAGATTTGCGAAAATTCAACTTCTACTTGATTGTACAAAGATTTTCCACTTGAGAAAATTAGCAATTCGAGAACGAATGTTCTGAAGCTAAAAATTCATGAAAAATCAAACGCACAAATTTAACTTGAGAAAACTATATAAGAATGATCCAGATACTGAGACTTGCCAAATTCGCCAATTTCAGGAACATGCAATTTGTATTTTGTGAGAAATCTGAGATCAAAGGATGAAAAAGACGTTTTTTGAAGTCTTCTTCTGTGAAAATCGCCCAAGATTTCTTCAAACAACTGATATTTGTGAACTTGAATCTGCAAAAAGATTAATTAGGAAAAATCGCCTCTGTGATTTGATGTAGATTTTGCCTTTAACTGGAGGAATTCGCCTTGAAATTGAAAACCACGAATTTCTCTTGAAATTTGCGCCTTTTGAATATGGATGAAATTCGAATTTCCTTGAAGAAAATACGAATTTGTATTAAATTTGAGGTTTCGCCTTTTGATTATTGGAATACGCCTTTGAGAATTGAAATACGCCTTTGAATATTTGAAAGGCTTGCGAATTTCAATTGAAACTTGAAGTTTAAACACGCCTTTGATCTGAAGGATTTGCGAATTGCTCTGAAATGCGCCCTTTGAAATTATGAGAAACCACGAACTTATCTTTTAAAAATATGAATTCCCCTTGATAAAATTCGAACTCTCTGAAGTTGCTTTGAAAATTGATAACTTCGATTTCTCTTTGAAGATATGAACTTGCAATTGAAAATCACGAATTTCACTCAAGGATGAATTTGCCCTTAATGAAAATCGAATTTCTCTTGAAAGCTTGTGATCAACAATGAAGCTTGCGCCATGTTAAATAAGAGGAAATTCGCACTGAATTGTGACTGCAAGAATTCATAAACCCTAACCAGAATAGAAATCCTCTGATTGGTTGCCTTTCAGTTCAACTGCCACTGACTAGAAGTTCAAATTTGAAAATAATAATAAAATACTTATTATCATGCAATGGCGCTAAAAATAGAAAATCACCATTTCTGAACAAGCATATTTTGAACTTCAGTTGACAAACTGGTTGAAGCTATGAGATTCATCATTTGACTTTACTGATTCCGAAAAGTCATCTCTTAAGCACATAGGCGTCCATTTGCTCCAAGATACTTCATTTTTTACTAACTCCCTATTTAATGACCTTGACGTACAGTAGCCAACCGATCTACGTTCCAGGATGACGGTGATCACGAGCCCCATTGAAGATTCATGGAAAAGCCTATTGAACAAGGAAAATAATGGCAGGAGACACTACGTAAAATCCGCCGTTTTAACCGCCTGAAAAATTAAAGACACCTGATTAAATTACTTCGGGTTCGGACTCCAACCATTTCCCTAGCGCCCATTCCGACACCCGGAACATTTCTTTGCCGACAAGCAGGTGAACCACAACGTCTGAGGCAGCTTCGCATTTGGGATATTCATCCAACGTATTTATGACTTTGAAAGCTGTGTTAAGGGCCTCAAAAACAAAAGCGCCCCTGGCTCTAGGTTGCACTGGTGTTATTTTGACGAAAATCAAACTTCCATCCGAGTACCCTACTTTGACCTCTGACATCTGGAGCTGGGATGACCCGATTCAGGCACTATCTGTTTTAACGGACAGCCAGAAGGGCCCTCAAGAGAAGTCCCTGGAGGTATTGAGGCAAGAAAACTGCTTCTAAGACCTCAAAAACTCCAGTGCGTATTTTATTTATGTTTACCGCTACTAGACTTGGCCATTTTCTGGACATCCTCACTTTGTAGTATGACACCAAAGACCTCGCACGCACGAGCAACTGCCAAATGCTGAAGGCTGACGGCTATGCTCATTGGAAAGATAAATTGATTACGCTCAATAGTCGTGAAGACTTCGAACGCGAACGGGCTCATCTGACAGGCCTAAAGGCTAGGCGCCCTTTAACTATGGAAATACACTGAAAATCATTTGATGGTCTGCCCGTAAAAATTACATGCTTGGTAGAATCTCCGCCATGACCACCAGGAACGTCGGATCGACAAGCTGAATGATGCGTTGCGGAGCCAGGCTAGAATACTACTGATGTTATGAAGATTCTGTCTGCAAATAATGCCATTTTAGCGGGGTCCTTTAAGCCGGCGCCCTAGCACATACTTGCCTTGGGCATAAGCGGAGAAGCTGAAGCGTGAAAACTCCATTTTAAGCGATCTTTGGTTATTTGCTGAGCTTCGAGTCCAGGGATGGCTTACAACGATATCGTCCGGATCAGCGGTAGTTGTGAACAAATTGACTGCATCCGGCATCGAAAATGTCGAGATTTACCCCTGCTTCAAGATGGGCGCCCTCAAGCTAGAGGCGCGCTTTTGCCTGGAAAAGACAAATTTCTCATCTCCTAAAATTTAGGGATTTTAACTTCTGTCGCGATTTGCCGGAGTTGTGGTTCTCGGAACGCCTCGCTGGATAGCTCAACGGATAGCCAGACTAATTCTGAAGAGATTGACTGGATGCTTGAACATTTTAACCAGAATCTTGACCTTCAATAAGTTGGGCGCCCCTGAGCTATACTTGCGCTTTTGGGCTCTGAGAAATCTCCATGATTTGATCTTTAAAAACTCTACTTCGATCATTGAAAATACTGTCTGCAATATGAAATGTCGTCATGAGATGCTCCTTCGTCGTGAAGATCTTCATTTTGAGTCTCTGCTTCAGGTTTTGTTCAATATAACTGACTTTGACCGACAAACTATTGACAACTACTCCATGCTTGACATTGCCCAAAATTGTGTTTTACATCAAATTAGCAAGATTTAGACTTTAAAATGCAAAATGCCTTGATGAAGCAAAAAATTTGGTTTGGGTACAACATTAGGCTCCGTCTGGTGACCATGTCGGATACCTACGGCATAGGAGAACCCAAGAATCTCAGTGTTCAGTAGACCAGTGATTTACAATTGGGCATTGGAGTTAGGACTTTCCCTATTCACCTAGAAGTGTTTGGAGTTTCTAAAAACTTAACCTAAAAAAAAAAAAATCACCTAAAACAAGACTACCTAAATCACCTAAAACACGACAAAACGTCACAAAACGGGGAAATTCAATATGACATAACGATAAAGCATAAAAATTACTTACAAAATATTTACAAGATTACTCCTCCCCCGGAGGGTTGAAGTGTTTAAGATATTGCCCGCTACAAGGAAGCGGGAAGAGCCTTCCATCTTGATGTGAGAGAATATAAGTGTTCTCTCCAGCTGATTCGTGAATCTGGAAGGGCCCTAACCATAAGGAATCAAATTTTCCATGCATTCCTTTTGGCTCATGCCTTTTGTCCCACAAAAGGACTTGATCTCCGATTTGAAAGTCTCTATGACGAGCTTTCTTATCAAAAATTTTCTTCACTCTTTCTTGATGCTGAGTGATCTTATCAACAACCTCCGTCCTTTCTTCTTGAAGTTTCATCAAGAGCAAGATCCTCTTTTGAATAGGATCATTAAATTCTTCATCTTCTACTGCTGATGCTAACTGTAAAGCGGACAACTCCAATGTAATGGGTAGAATAGCTTCTGTACCATACAAGAGTATAAAAGGCGAGGTGCCAATAGCTCTTTTAGGAGTTATACGATCAGCCCAAAGAGCGTCGTATAACTTAGTATGCCAAACTCGTTGATTTGACTCAACCAACTTGCGTATAATTGTGACAATGTTCTTATTAGAAGATTCGGCCTGTCCGTTACCCTGAGGATAATAATTTGATGAATGAGACAACATGATGCCGTGATCAAAACAAAAACTTAAAATCTCCTCTGACGAGAAGCAAGTTGCATTGTCAGTCACAATTTTCCGAGGAACTCCGAAGTGAGAAATAATATTCTCCTTTAGAAAACTGCAAACCACTTCGGACGTAGCTCGTTTAGTAGGAATTGCCTCAACCCACTTTGTAAAATAATCTGTCGCTGTAAGGACAAAAACATGCCCCTTACTGGAAACTGGATTGACAGGACCTACAAAATCAATACCCCACTGCTGAAATGGAGCATCAATGACAACTGGCTTGAGAGGAAAGGATGCCAATTTCACTTTACCAGCAAACTGCTGACATAACTGACATTTGTACACCCAATCATATGCATCACGAAACATAGTTGGCCAATAAAACTGTGCTCGTAGAATTTTAAATGCAGTGACTCTCGATGAAAAGTGTCCTCCGCATGCCTGATTATGAAAAGCTTCTAACAACCTTCGCTGCTGATCCTTTCCGACACATAATAGGAAAGTTCCGTCAAGGCCACGCTTGTACAGAACGTTGTTAACTAGCACGAAATTTTGTGCTTTCAATTTCAATGTTCTTTTCTGCTGTTTGTCCATGTGACGTGGACATTCTCCATACGCTGAATAATACCATAGAGGTGTGTACCATTCTTCTGCAGAATTAACTAATAAGACCAAAGGAAGGTCTTCTTCAATTTCTTGATCTGAACTAATTCCACCATTGCTCTTGAACTTGCGATCTCCATCTTCCGCCAATAATCTGCAAAGCCCTTGTCCGCGAACAAGCTTGGTTGGCTTAATCTCCAGATCATATTCTTGAACTCTCGCGATCCAATTCCCTCTTTTCGTGCCCATCTCCTGCTGAGTAAGCACACTTTTGACTGCTGGATCGGTGACATACACCATAGTGTGTGAATTCAAAATATAAAATCTGAAATTCTTGACAGCTCTGACAACAGCATAAGCGTTCTTCTCGATCTGGGAATAACGCATCTCAGCATCTTTGAAATTAGCACTCATAAAAGCAATAGGAGATTCACCCTCCTCACTGAGTTGCTGCGTCAAAATGGCAGACAATGAATGTTCTGACGCATAACAATAAAGAATGAAATCCTTCTGAAAGTTAGGCCGAACTAACACTGGTGCATTAGCAATAGCTTCTTTTATCTTAATAAAGGCCTGCTTGCCTTCGTCCGTCCACACGAATGTAGACGTCTTCTTCATCATTGCTGAAATCTCCTTTGTCAGCTCTGAGAAATCAGGTACAAATCTTCGGATAAAGTTAACTTTACCGAAAAATGAATGCACCTGCGTTTTGCTTGTAGGGAGAGACAGGTTTCTGATTGAATCCACCCGATTCGGATCTATTCTGGTACCTTCTTTGGAAACGATATGACCAAGTAACTTGCCCTCCGTACCGCAAAGATTGTCTTCTTTGGATTCAAAGATATTTTATGATACCTACATCTCTCGAACACTTTCACAAGGTGTGAAAAGTGATCACTCCGTTTATCTGAAAAAACGGTTAAGTCATCAAGATAGACGACTATGATCTTATTCCTAAGATCCCCAAACGCTAGATCCATGGCTCTCTGAAAAGTAGCACCAGCGTTGATAAGACCGAAAGGCATCCTCTCATAAGCAAACGTTCCCCACGGCGTGGTGAAAGCTGTCTTGATCTGATCCTCCTCAGCCACTGCAATCTGATTGTAACCAGAAAAACCATCAAGAAGTGATAGCATTTCCGATCCGATAACTGTCTGCAATGTATGCTCCATGATCGGTAAGGGATAATTGTCCTTCAAGGACGATTGATTTAAGTTCCTGAAATCAACGCAAATTCTGATTTCTCCATTCTTCTTGCGTACAGGAACGATATTTGACACCCAGGTGGAGTGATGAATAGGAAAAATTATTCTAGAGTCCACCATCTTCTGAATTTCCGCATAAATGGTATCTTGAATTCGCGGATTATAATGTCTTTGTTTCTGCTTGAAAGGCTTCACTTCAGACTTCAGCGGAATTGTATGAGACAATTCAATGGGTGTGAAGACCTTTAAATCTTCATATGACCAGGCAAAAACATCCTTGTATTGCTTGAACAAGGCGATAAACCTCTCAGTTTCTTCAAGAGTACAACATGTGCCCAAATTCACAAGCCGAGGCTTGTCTTCAGTACCTATGTTGACTTGACTATATTCTGATGAAGTATTCACCCCTGACCTTTTCTGATCTTGGATGTAACGATCATGCTTGTCGAAAATATCCTCTAAGGATACAAAACCTTTAGGAATCTGATTTCCCTTCAATTGTATGATTCCAGATTCTATAACCTCAGATTCTTTAGTAATTGACTCTTTGTGAGGAGTTGAGCTCCCTTCAAAGAACAATTCTTTGTAGTTGTCTCCCATGACGAGAAATTCTTTGATATCTTCATCATCACTGAAGACTTGCCAGTTGTCTGAATTATCAGGAACAGCTGGTCTGTAAATTAACTCAATAGCAAATGAATTCTGACGAAAATCAGAATTAGGCATAAAAAGAGCGGCTGAAACTGCAAGCGCATCAGCTTTGCTATTGTTCATTCTTGAAATGTATTTGATATTAAATGCATCGAACCATTCGATTGCATTCCATACTCTCTGCCTATAGTTTTGGAGACGATTCTTTCTAACTTGAAATTGATCTCTGACCTGCTTTACGATCAGCTCTGCATCTCCTTCAACTTGAAGCAGCTTGATCCCCATATCCTTCGCGTTTTTGAGACCTAACAAAAGCGCCTCATATTCTGCAGTATTATTAGTGCAATCAAATTGCAACCTATATGCAAAAGGATATAAACGACCTTCGGGAGAGATAATCACTACTCCCGCTCCGGAACCTGAAGTCGAACAACTGCCATCAAACTGCATCGTCCACACTTTCGATTCTTCATCTAGTAACTCGGTGGAAAGTGCAAAATTCTGACAATCATCTGTCACTTCAGACACCATAGCATATGTGCCTGGACCCGTGTCTTGATACAACACTTGAGCATGTGGGTCCTGGGACTTTACCACTGTAAACTTTGATTTGGTTTCCGGCTCTAACTTGAAAGTACCTTTCTTCAATGGAATTGTCGCGAACGACCAATCCATTTGTATTTCTCCTCCAAGATCCTTGCAAAAACTTCTACTAAGTAACATCCCGTAACTGGTAGGAATATCAGCTACAAGGATAGTCATCATAATCTTCTTCTCTGGACAAGACGCTAGCCTCACTTGCGCATCTTTGAGTTGACCAACTAACGGCACCGGTTTAGACTCAAGTGAATAACACTTTTCCTGAGTCGGGGTGCACGAAAGTCCCAACGCATTCATAATCTGTAAGGGCATTACGTTGTCTGAAGCTCCACTGTCAATTATGCAATTGCTCAGCTTGAAACCTCCTATATATAAAGATATATAAAACGGCCTCGGCTTCTCTTCTGCAGGAACTGAGGATTGTAACAATGTCGGTTGAACGACATTCTTCTTCTTAAGAACGTTCAAGATCCTATCCAACTGCTCTGGATGATCTTGTAAATATTCCAGCTGAGATATCTGTACCTTCGTCTTCATCATGGAAGAAACAATGTCAAAGCTTGCTGAAGACGTATCTAAAGCTGCTGGCAAGATATTCTCTTGTGAAGGTTTTTGATTGGAAGTAGAAGCTACTTCCTTTGCTTTTGCGTTCAAATTCCGTTTTTCCTCTTCCTCCTTCTGTGCTTTAAAATGTTGAGCACGTGTGAACACAGGTGAGGTGATATTCTCATGATTCACTGCAAGAGAAAAGCGACGGGATTCTTCTTCTTCTTCAATAACGGGTTCTCTATCAAAATATCTCGTTGCGGAGTCGCCATCAAACTCGTCCGTCTGTGAAGAGACGACGTTTGAACTGGAAGGAATGAAGTCTGAACTATGAGCGGAATCGGCAAATCCCATGAGCTGATTCATTCTTTGATTTTCCGGACAAGTAGCCCCGGTATGCTCTGCTGAATCATGGAATGTGCAAAAGACCGTAGCCTTTTCAGCTTCATTGTTTTGTCTCGGTTGTCCTTGCGGAAACTTTGACTTGAAATTATTGTACGGCTGAAAATTATTCCTTCCCGGTTGATATGCTGGTTGTGATTGAAAAGGAGGTGGGGGCAAGGCTGGTTGCCCTTGAGGTGGTGACTGTCGTTTTAGTATCGTCACTTCATTTGCTACCTTTTGTAGCAATGGATCGGCCGACGCTTGCACAAGTGGCCTGATCGAATCATCTTTCATCTTGCCGGTTGTAATCATGGTATCTTCAAGCTTGATTGCTTCCTCCTGAAGGTGTTGTAGATCATCTTCTTCGCTTATCTTCAGGAAAAAGGCAATTTCTGACGGCAACGCGTTGATGAAAGAACTCATCAAAATCTCATCAGATGGATTCAAAGTGTGAGAAAGACGTGTAACAAGGCGGTTAAACCTTGCCACGAATTCTCTCATTGGTTCATGCTTCTCCATCTTCGATTTTGAGAGTTGAGCAAATAATCTATGATTGTCTTCAGCAGGTTTGAATCTTGCCAAAAACTTTTCGCTCATGACGGCCCAACTGGTAATAATTCCTGGCTCAAGATTATTAAACCAATCTGCTGCGTTGTTCTCAAGAGTCTCCACGAAAAGACGAACGGCGATGTCCTCATGCGCAACATGCAAAACGGAACAAGCCGCCGTGAATGCTGATAAATGTTCATCTGGATGTTTAGAACCATCGCCATGAAATCTTGGGAAAAACTTGCGTGATCCCTTGGGCAATTCATGATGTCCTGGTAAAGCCAACGGTCCAATATTGTCACCCCAAGGCAAGGGGGCTGGACGTCTTGCGTTTCTTCCATTACGACCGTTGTGATCATCACCATTGTTGTTGTTAATAATACGATCACCCATCTCTGCAATTGGAGTGGGAGATTCTTCTTCAAAAATTTCTGATTCAGTAAACTGATCAGGAGCTTCTTCAAAAACAGGATCCGGCTGGATAGGAGGATTCCTTCTCCTTCTTCGGACGTAAACTCGGTACGCCAGGATGCTTAATTCCACGCGGGAGGTGGCAAAACTGGTCTACCTGCTGCAAGATCTACTTTTTCTTCTTCTTTATCCAGAGTTGTAGCCGCGTTTCTCCACTGAGTGGTAGATGTATGATTTTAAAAAATGAACGTGCGCAAACTACTGATAATATCTGACTGTTCTGCTTCGATGAATACTAAATTCGGCTGAATAACAGGCGGACTTAGTGCTGGTTGTTGAACTGGAGCAGTAGGACGCCAGATAGTCATAAACGTGATATGAAGTTATTTCAAGGCCTCGTGCCCCACGGTGGGCGCCAGAAAACATATATATATATATATTTATATATATACATATATATATAGATATCCATGCATATATGTGCCAAGATACAAGTTGAAACAGGAAAACCATTTCCAGAAAGTAGTATGAACTCTGTTAATTATACACAAATATCTCAGAAATGTTAAACCTGAAACAAGAACAGAAATGTCTTTGAGAAACCATGTAAACTGGAAAGCATCTTGATTACTTTAACATATACTTACTTACAGAAGTACAATCCTGAGTAAAGGAATACAACATAAAATTTGAATGCAAGATTATCTTTCAAACCTCTGAATTTCTGAATAAATTGCACTGTTTCAGTATATTATTATTACTCTGAAACCTGTATTGAAATTGGGAATTACACTATCAGTCAGCCTGAGCTTGGAAAGAATAGAAATACATACTGAAAACAGAAAACACTGTTCCATTCAAACAAATTGATTAAATCTTCTTTCTAATAGTGCACTGAAAAGTATTAAGACATATATGTTCTTTAAAAACAGAGCCTTTATCCAAATCAGAAAAGGGTTACTTACCAAAGAATAAACGAAATCTTACTACTGAATTTACAAAGGATGTTCTGAAATTCACATTTGAAATTCTTTTAGAATTAATTGAATGATTGAAACATGTACGAAAATGCATAATTTTCTGCTTTGGTATTTATTCATACTTCACTATGGTAACTTCCGGGACAGGGTGCCGAAGGTGGGCCAACAGAGACGGTAGTATTACCTTTTCTAAACTACCATTTACTTGTATTATTTATGCTTGGCCAAGCACTTGTACCATTGAAATAGATGGGTTTGTTTTAAAAGCCTAGAAACATATATGTATTTGAGTCTCTGCCACCTCCTGTTGCAAGAAATGTGTTTATTTCTCATGTTAGAAATGCATATAGGCATCAGGCACGCATCGAGAGTTCCCTCCTGTTTTACTGTTTCGGGTTGCTAGGCTCCTTTATGCAGGGCCGGGGATTCCTTCGAGTTAGGAAGGGACCCGGGGAAGTCATGGACTTCGTGGTTGGGCGGAAAAGGCGCCTGAATCACATTCTTGGCCCCAGCTCGCAAGAAGACCGAAGGTGTCACGGCGGTTGGTGGTTCCAAGTTTTATTTGCTATTGATGTACTTGTGTATTATTCAGGATTGGCTTGTGAAGCCCATTGTAAATGTATATGTATTTGACATTCTTTGTTGAAACTTTGAAATAGAAGTATGTTTTGAAAGTATCTAATGTAACATTGATTTGAGAAGTTAAAGTTTTATAACTTAGCATAGAAAAGATGTTTCTATTAGAATTGTTGATTCTTCCAAGTGAGGTTGAATATATGTATATGTGAAAGTCATTGAAATACTTATGTTTTGTATAATCTTGATACATTACATTGATATTATTATTATACATGAAATGCAATTTAAATTCTCTTTTATTAAGCTCATTTGGAAGTGTTATGAACAATGTTGACTACTTGGAAACCTTTTATAATGATTTGAATAAATTGAAAATACTCTTAATTTCTCTTTAATACTGATTTAAACGGATTGAAAACACTCTTAATTTTCCGAGCGCTACACCATACTTTTTCCCTGTGCCTTCCATTCGCCATTTCCTTTATGCGTAATGTTCTATCAAAAACTTGTATCTTTCCAACATTTGTTGTGCTTGTTAAAGCACGTTATTCATGTTGCTCTCTTCATGCGTTTTGGAACGAACTTTAAAATCTCAAGAAAGAAAGAGTTCTTGATAAAATCCTTGAATGCTTATGTATTGATATTGAGACATGGTCTTCAAAAGCTTTCGTGATCCAAACAAGTTACATGTTGCCAAGCACGAGCGCCCTCGCCATTCTTCCCTACATCTGCATTTCGAAATTGAGAAAATTTGCAAAAGCGCTGAATTTTAGCGCTGTGACATTTTAAAGATGTCAAAAAATGCCTAACACTGCAAAGTGTAAGGGCGCTAAAATTCAGCGCCCTTGCACCAAAAGCAATTTTCCAGAGATGTAAGGGCGCTGAATTTTAGCGCCCTTACACTTTTTTCAGGCTTTCCTCAATTCTTCCCAAATGAACTTCATTTTTGACCAGTGCACTCCTAAGCCTCATTTTTCCGCATTCGTGCATCGTTTTGCGTGCCTCGTCACCCGCTTCATGAATTCTCATCCTTGTGCTCATTTCGCGCTTACCCATGTTTCCTAACAATTGATGTTTGTTTTGACTAAACGGGTTGCAGTCTACTTTCAAAGATCGTCAAATGAAGATTGATCAGGGTTCCAGTTCCTTTTGATGACTGCTACCAAGCCTCCTTCTTCGAAAGCGAAAGGCAAGATGAAATACAAATACCAAGGCGTCTACCCGCCAACTATGGTGCTTTCCAAAGTCGAAGAGATAAAAGATACAGAAGTTGGTCATCAAGACTTGGTTGACTTTGCAAAGCTAACCGAGACGAAGCCTCTTCCTGATTCAATGAGAGCGATCGTACACAGTGTTGTGACCTTTTCACACATCGCCCCATTCAAAATGGGGACCCCCTAAATTTTTGCTCCGTTCCGGTCTTTTGGCTTGGGTTTTCTTCTCTCTCCCGCTCTGTCTCTTTTCTGATGTCTACCTTTCGGGGGGTTGTGTCCGTCATTGAGCTTAAACGCGAAAATTCTGACCAAGTCTAAAATTAGGGTTTCATCAAGCTTCGGTCATTCAAGGTTATAGTGAGAATTGAAAATCGAACTTAACGTTGTTGTTGTCGCCGACATCCAACAGGTTTCCAGAAAGTTTCATCAATTTTGAGGTACTTACTATTTTTAGTAAGTGTAGAAATTGTATAATTTGTCAGCTATTTTGATTCACCATCACACCGATTCGTGAGTATATCGCATTGTTTGGCATGCCAAATTTGAGCAAAAAATGACACTTACTATTTTTTAGTACCGCTTCCGCATCGACACTTCGTGGTCCATGCGTAGATTTTCAGATGTCCGATATTCCTTCCGGTTTTTCGAGACCTTCGGCGGTATAACATGCAAACGACGACTACTTTCGTGATCTCACCTTCGAGGCTATTTTAGGGTTTGCATGTCGGTGCTTCCTTTGCATGCCTGGGTGATTCGGGATGAGCTCGAGAGCTTCATGACAGGATATGCAAACAGATTCTCACCTGCATGCGGAACTTGCTATTTTTAGTATAAACCCTGCCCCAAATAGCTTCATTGCTAAAATACAAGCCGACCAGCGCGTTTAAAACGAAGAGAAACAGAGTTCATTTGATGCGCATACAAAGCGAATTAGGGTTTCCAGCTGCGGAGCCTAAAAATAGGCATCAAAAGTCAAAATCTTCGAAAACCGATGTAAACCATCGCGATCAGCGTCCTTCAGGCTATCTGCTGGTGAAATTTCGAGTCAAACGGAGCACTTAATATTTATAGTAAGTCAAATTGGAAACATGCTAAAAATAGTAAATCAGTCAGATGCATCGTTGTCACGGACAATGGTGAGGAGCGTCTCATTAAAATTTCAACTCGATCGGAGCTTGGGAGCTATCAGAAACATGAGCTTACTATTTATAGTAAGCCACCTTCAGAAACAGGCTATAAATAGCAGGGTGACTAAAAGTGGCAGTGTCAACAGGTTGATAGGGTTATGAAGAAGCTATGTTTGAAATTTCGAGTTGATCCGAGCTTCAGAAGTGCAACATTGAGAAGACCTACTATAAATAGCAAGGCACGATACTGGCTAAGGATGATGAAAATTTGTCTAAGTCTGGAGTTTCGTCCAGCAGGCCTGGCAAAATGCGCCCAGATTGATGAAGAGGCATAAAAAATTCCAAGATACAAGTTCATCCTGCTCAAGGGGCCAAATGCGCCCAAGATGAAGAAGTCAAAGAAAGTCAACTTTGTTCGTCCTGCAGGCATGAGGAAATGCGCCCAAAAGGAAAGCTCAGAAGGTTGAAAAAAGTTTCTAAGGCATGAGAAATCCGCCTCACCCCTCCAAATGCGCCCAACTTGAAGTTCATCCTTCTCAGGCATCAAAATGCGCCCAAGGCAGGAAAAGTCAACAAGGTCAAGGCTTTTCATCCTTCTCCAAGGCCAAAATGTGCCCAAATTGGGCCATGTCAAGACAAAAATTTGGAAGGCGAAGAGTCACCCAAGGACGTTGGAGATTTCATCCTTCACATGTATGGAAATGCGCCCAAAGCAAGGAGAGGGTGAACGAAGTCAAAGTCTTTTATCCTTCATCACATGCAAAATGCGCCCAGCTTGCAAACTCGTCCTCCTCACCCTCCTAAATGCCCCCAAATGAGCTCATATGAGGACAAAAACGGGAAGTTGAAAGGTCATCCTTCTCCTACATAGAAATGCGCCCATGTTTGGATGTGAAAAGTGAATGAGGGTGGTAATTTAGATGAAAGTGTTACCTAGACATGGTGAAAGATGGTAAAGTCCAAAGCGTTATCCTCCTCCACACTAAGAATGCGCCCAAGGTGAGTTAGGCGTGATTTTTCTCCAAGTATGTTAGGCGCCTAAGGTGATTTTAAATATCTTGAAGGCGTTGGAATTTCCTAAGGCGCAGTGAAGTGATATATTTGAGGGTGGTGGAAGTAAAATGCTATATGCGCCTAGGGAGATGGGAGTCATAAGGTGTTAAAAATATTTTCTAAGGCATATGCTAGGCGTGATTTTCTTCAAGTGTGATACGCCTAAGGTGGTGAAGTGATGTGTGGTGGAAAATATTTGAAGGTGGTGGAAATAAGGTGAAATGTACAAGGCGCCTCCGATAATAAGATTCTTCCAAATGAAGTTGATAAAAAATTCCTCTCCACTGGCAAACAAAAAAAAAATTCTAAGGGAAACTTCTCAAAGTGCAAGATGATTTAAAAATATTTCTAAGGCAAATTATTTTCTTCTTAGAAAATACGCCTAGAGCCCCAAGATAAAATTTCTCCATGGAGCACGAGCAACTTTCCTCAGGGATGCAGTCAGAAGACGATGATAATACAAGATGATTCAAAATTTCCAAGAAGTCAGAGCAACACAGAGTGATCACAGGCGAAGAACGAATTTAAATGATGAAAATGATATTTTTCTAAGGTTCAAAATTGAAAAATTAAATGAACCCGTTCGTTGGGTACCCATGGATTCGAGACATTCTGAAGAAAATTTGCTTCTGGGTACTGAACATTTGTGATGATGAATGGATTTCCAAGTCTTTCAAGCTTCGCCGACACTTTTTCAGTGAAGAATTTAATCAGTGCTCAAATTGTGAATTTTCCTAAGGGAGAATTTTAAATTTTCTAAGGCAAAAACGAATAAAATGAGTTTTCAATATGAATTTTCTTCGAATGATGAGTTCAAGAGAAATTGCCTAGATAATTTTAATTAAATTCTTCAAGGATGGATTTTTCAGAGCAGAAGAGAGTTAAAATTCAAATTCCAAGAATCGTGAAAGTCTCAGTCATGAGCAAAAAATGATGAACTTAAATTAAATTAAAAGGAATTAAAAAACGCCAGTCAAAGTCAAGTTTCTAGAAGAATAATATTCCCGACGACTGGAGACAAGTGTCAGAAACACCAGAGAGGGAAAATTCGAATTCTTGAAGTGGAGTAGGGGAGTTTAATTGCACTGGCTAAAATTAACTTCTTCTAGAATTCGAATTTTAGCTATAAAATGGAGAGGTTTTTTCACTTGTTTTCACAGCTGGAGAAGTCGAACTTGCTCTGAGAGTGAAGCATTGCAGTGAGTTGCTGAGGCTTGAAGGAATTCGAATTTTGCTAAGTCTGAGTGAGTTGCTGAAGTTCGAATTTTGTTAAAGCTCAAATTTGCAGCTGAAAGGACGCCTTGAAGTTGCTGAGAGGGGACGCCTTGAGTTGTTTGGAATCTGAATGTTACTAAAGAGGTACGCCTTGGGTTGATGAGAGGTATTTGCTGAAAGCTTGAAAGGTACGACTTTGCTAGTGGCTGAAATTTGATTGGGCTTAGTTGAAGTTGCCAGTTGAAGAGGACGCCTTGAAGTGAAGTAAGTTGCTGAAAGTACGAACTTGCTAGTTTGCTGATTGCTGATTGCTGATACGAAATTATTGAAATTGCTGATTGCTGATAGTGAAGTAAAGTCATCAAAGTCCACTTAGAAATCTGTTCTAAGTGTTGGAATTCGAACTTATTCAAGAGAAGAAGCTGAGGTTTGCAAACACGAGAGTTATTGCAGCTTCTAGAATTCGTCTACAGCCCCTATACAATGCCTTATTTTATTATATTTAAATTGCTGATGAATGTTTGTTATGTTGCAGATGGCTGAAGCGAGGACAACCGGAAAGGAAAATGGTGCCTCAAGACAAGCAGTGATCAAGAAGCTGAGTAAAACATTCATGCCAGAGTCGAAGTTCATTTCAAAGCTGGGCAAGTTGACGGACACTAACCTGGGCTCCGTCAACCTGGAGACCTTCAAGAACAGGATGTTTGGAATTGGTAGTCATCGGGCTTCAGTCACTTCGCACAACATCGTCCGCAGTGGATTATATGCAGCTGCTGGTTTCCCCCCAGCTATACAATGCTCTGAGCTGATAATGGAGTGCGCTAATTGCTACGAGAAGGAACACCGGTCGATCACGACACCAGATGGCCAAGTGCTTGCCAACCTTACTCCGGCAGCCATTGGTGAAGCTTTCGGGATCCCGATGCACAGGAATGTGATTTACAAATCCAGAGAACGGGCTGAGCGGATGTATGCTTCCACATTCGAGAGGTGCATGGACACAATTAACACCCACTGGATGAGCACTCCTAAGCCTTCTCGTGCGAAGTTGCCAAAGCAGATCATAGCGGATGACTTGAAGCAGGAATATTGTGACCTCATCATGATGCTGAGCAGGGTTGGAGGTTGCCCACAATCATTTATTTTTGAACCCTAGATGTTTTACTACATCAACCTGGTGCTAGAGGGAAAAGACTATGTCAATTGGGCTGCGATGATCAGTGACAACTTGCACGAGCAGCTCCTAAGCTTGAGGAGAACGAAGACATTTTACATGAGCTCCTATGTCATTTATATGTTGGCACGGAAAACGAAGTATAGGGGGATATCTTACAAAGAACCTGTTGGATGCGGCTCTCATCAGTTCAAGATTTATGATGCGTGTCCACAGTTGCACCTGTCAAGCACAACCCACTACAAACGTGTCAACGA
>VDFB02344286.1:0-16972 GCA_007258455.2 Sequoia sempervirens
AAAGAAAAACGGCTCTAATAAAAATGACTTGCATCAAACCTTTGATAAAATTTTGACCAAATAAAAGCGAATCGTGACTTTTTTCAGCACTCTAAATCCAATGGAGATGTCCGACCTGATCCAAAACGCTCTAGAAATAAACTCAAGGGATGAAACCCTTGAGGAATCCTGAACGAACTTTGCAATGATTTTTTCAAAAATCTGAGAAGGGGCTGCAAATCAAAGCTCTGATACCATGTTAGAAACCAAAATCTAAAATGCAAACTAGAAAAAAGCCTTCCACAGAAGAGAAAAAATCAGAAAAGTGACTTTGCAAAAGGCGTGCAAAATAATATTATTAGGAATACATAATTACATGAGGATAATTTGGCTATAAAAAGCAAGTATGCATAACCCTAATCTTATCTCCAACAAAAGATAGCTCAACAAGATAAGGATGAGAATAATTAACCTAGGAATTAAAATGTGCCTAAGTAAGAGTTATGCAAGTGTAATTAAATATTAATTACACTAATGAAAATGTACACCTTTACATTTTCACACTATGCTTACATCCCCTTAATTAATTGGACTTAATTAAGCTTCTAATTACCTAAATTATGCATTCTAAAGCCTTATTATTCTCATTTTCCAAAAGAGAAAATTATATTAAACAAATGCTAACATTATTTAAACACCTTAAAATTGTGTATCTTGGATTTAGGTCCTAGGACCCATTCGTCCCTTTAAGTGTTAGGATCCGATTTTAATATGTTTATGGCAACATTTTAATGATTCAAATTCATGTTGCAAATGTTGGCTTGTGGAATCTAATTTTCAATAAATTAGATAAACACCTATAAATACATAGTATTTTTATCAATTCAAATCTAAGAAGCATTAGAACACACTTTTTGAAGAAATCATATGAGAAAATATTATTGTCGAGAGAATTGAAGAGCAGATTTATCAGTCATCTACAACAACAATCAAGATCATATCATCATGTCATTTAAGTTCATGTGTGTTCATGTCATGTTTTTGAGCTAACATTGTGATGTAGGTTTCAAACATCCAAGCAATCATTCAAGCATCAAATCAAGCAATCATTCAAGACAATTCAAACAAGATCCAATTCTTAGAGAGATGCATTCGATTTAAGTCCTCTAAGGGTAACCATTAAGGGTTTAGTGAGTTGTGACATAGCATTTTCTGTTCATCATTTCCTTCCATTGGTCATTATTTTATCATCAAATTTTAATTACCAAACTGGGGTTTAAGGAAAATCCCTATTCACCCTGTTGATGCCAAAAATTGGCAAGGTAACAACCCTTTGTGGGAAACTCAGTTTATGGGGGACCTATTGCGCTAAACTGAGTGACCTTCAGATTTTAAAGAAGTTAGCTTCTTCTATAACTAGGGTTTTGGAATGGGAAACAGAAGCAGATATAAAAATAAAAGATCTAATTAAGGAAATACGCTAGAATTTAGATAAAAGGCATGATAAACCTATCTTTTGGATATGATCTAAGGACCTGCTTAGCAATTTACCATCTTTTAGAGTAACAGAAATCAAGGATAATATCATGAACAACTCATTCAATGACATAAAATAATAATCACACCCATTTGCTGAAAAGAAAAGTCGAAAGACATGATCCAAACTAGCAAACTCGCATTCAAATTATAGAAGTACGACAAATAAACCATTCAAACAATACTGGCAGAGCATAAATTTTATCAATAGCATAAGAGACAAAAAGGCCAAACAATGGTACAATCTGTGAGTCTTGCAAATAGCTTAAACAATACAAAGGCCTGGTCTCTCCAATAATCTTGTAATTGTAAAAGTTGGCAAAAACATATAATACTAAACTTGTAACCTAAAGTGTTGGAACCTTTGAAATTGTGAAAATCACTGAACTCCCTCGGAACCAAAACAAAGAGTCGTATTTATAGCAAGCCCTCCACCGCCTGGTGAGTAACAACTAAAAAGATTCAGAATCTGAGTAATCATGTCAAGGAAATGATCACTTGCATCCGTTGTAACAGAAAAATATTCGAGACATAGTATTTGGCCACCCTCCGTTCAGGTGCATCCCCTGCGAATGATGGTAGTGGTCCAACAGAGCCTTGTGCAGACAAGTGTTGCCTTTTGGGATAGGTGGTTAGAACACGTGACAACATCTCACAGGTTGTAGTTTTCCTTTTCCCCTGTGTTGAAGAAGTGTGCGTTGGGGAGATACGTGGCAGCATTTCGCTGCCCGCGGTCAATATTTCATTCCTTCACTGAAAGCTTGCACAAAGAAGACATGTAGCAAAAATTTTACTACATACGCCGATTGTGGGGCCTGCCTAATCCTTATGTGAATGGGAGCTAAGTGGCATGCAAGCGAGGTCTGATGAGGCAACAACAAGGAAAAGATCAAAGTAGCCCACAGTGATGGCACATGGGAGCATCTTGGGAGGCCAAAAGGAAAGCGAAGAGGAAATGCATTCAAAGTGCGATGAGCAGACATGTGGAAAAAGCCATGGTGAAAACCAAAAAGGGGCCGAGGAAAATGCTAAAATCATGGGCCAACACTTAACCAAAAATCAAACCCGAAGGGAGCATGATGAATTTTGAATTCACAACTTTTGGCGACTATCAGGGGCGTTTCGCTTGAGGAACGTAGAACCCAATTTTTTTCTCTAGTTCGTAGACTAGAGTGCCATCCATTGGAAACAAAATTAGAGCTTAGAAAGAGCTGCCTATAGGGGCGTTCAATCATCTTCGGATGGTTTCTCTAGTTTGCGTAAATTCTCTTGCGCTCTGCCTAGATCAATCGTTTCTTTATGAGGCAGTGTACCAGGAAAATCAACCCCTGCTTCACAATGAAAAAGTAGTTGCGCAAGAGAATGGATGACCCCTTCAATGTTTGTTGCAGTAGGAGGATGGATGAAACTCTAGAAAGTGTTTGGGTCTCGCTCCTTTTCTTCAATTTTCTCTACAATTTGTTCAGTTGTGGCTATTGATCCATCCTTGAAGAATGGAGATGACAGACCAAACTCACTCAGTCGGGAGAAATTTTTTCGCATGTCATCTATAGTTTGGTTCAAATTAGCTGCAACAGCTTTAGTCCGCAGCAAGGAAAAGTGGCAATGGATGAACTGGTTGGCCATTTGACCAACAACATCCCGATCTTCGATTCCTGCCCTAGCTAGGTCCTTGTCAGAGACTGAATATAGACTGGTGAGCAAATTCTTTGCTTTTGGAACCTTTTCTGAGATGAAACGTAGGAATTGTTCAATTGTTTCATCGACCTCCTGGCTCAATCTGGTGGCCTTTGAGATGAACTGTAGTGTCGGTTGTAGTGTTAGGCAGAAGGTCTTAACCTTTTCCCAATAAGAAATATATATTTGTCGAGCCAACGGGATGAGGTCTGGCTGCGCGAAGGAGGCTTGGAGAGAGCTCTTCAAAGAAGAGATTTCCCCATCCTTTGAGATAATAACCTCTGTTAATTCCACATTCCTTCCTTTTGCAGCCGCTAGTTGCTCCCTGGGGCTGCTCATTTCTTCACGCCAGTTTTCCTCTGCCCGGGTGTGGTTTGCCAGTGTTATGTTAAGAGAGGACTTCACTTCCCGAAGTTCTTTTTCTAACTCATCCTTTTGGCCCTCAAAGTCCTTATGGTTCTTTTTTAATTATTACTTATATAGAGCACTCTGAGCTGCCAATTCTTCCTTCTTTTCTTGCAGATTTTTCTCCGTCGAGGTCAATTGGCTTTGATACTTTTGGTTCCTTGCCCGTAGCTCATTGAGCAGTATGGGGTAAACAAATTGGGATTTATTGAGCTTTTCCTAGAGCTTGCTCCGCTCTAACTCCTCCATCTGCACCTCATACAAGCACACAACCTTAGCTTCTAATGATTTCTCTTTCATTTCTAGGAAACTGACTTGTTCCCTCATCAGCTTTAGCTGCTCCTCCTTTTTCTTCAATTGATGACCAGACTTCAGGAAGTCAGTCATCACTACCCACTATGTTTCCTCCATGAGTTCTACCTTATCATGTGGTCATGCCACGATTAGATCAAGTCCCATGGCATACATGTCGTAATCACCTGGGAGCATCTCGCCTTGTAGTTTGGAAACATTTGGGTACATGGTGGCGAAATTCAACACCTTTTTCTCTTCATTGTAAACCGTATATACTTTGAACTCTGCCTCCTTATCATCCTTTGCTTTTCATTTCTGGATCCTCAGGGCTCGCATTTGCTTTGTGGCTTCTCCCTGAGATATGAATTCTGATGGTGACCGAACCAGTCCGCCAGCAATAGGTACACCGAGAGGTAGGGCAAAAGGAAATACTCGTGTAGCAGCCCCTTGTGTTTTCCTTGGTGGGAGATTGACAGTTTTTGGGGAGAAAAAGGGAACTTGCCATGGTTCGGTTTGCAAACTGGTGGAAGGGCTCATTAGTTGTGGCAATGGGGTGGTCATAATTGAGTTAATTTTTTGGGCATGTTGGATCAGACCTGAGGTAGTAGAGGCAATAAGGGTGTCGATTGTGGTTGGGCTTTCAGTGAGGAGATATTGAGCAACAACGGCTGGCGTGAAAGTCTACAGAGGTGTTAAGATAGATGGCCTAGTTTAGGAAAATTAGGAGAAACCTCCCAGGAACAATGTGGTAGGAGCAAGAAAAGCAGGGTCGAGCCTCGCAGTACTAGGTGCTGCAAGAATGGAAGGGGACACCAAAGATTGAGAAGTAAGAAAAGTGGAAGTGAAATTTACCTGTTGACTGGACATTGGCGATGCTTTGCTTGTCGTTGATTGCTTACTTACTTCGAGCTCCTGGCTTGCTGCTAACACTTGACTTGCAACGACTCCTTGTGATCCCTCACTCGAAATAGTTTCAGTTCGTTTTCGCTTAGTGGGTGGGGAATCTTCGATCACCACAGTTTCTATAGCTTATGGTTGTTGTTGTTGGGGAACTCTTTCCATTTTTTAGGCCTAGGTGAGTGTCCGCGAGGATTGCGACACATTTAGTCGCACATTTGAAGCAACATAGGTGGGTTGCCCTGTAGACTTTCTCTTTTGCTGGGTGGAGGATACTAATGTCTCGGCTTCCTCCTCCGGTTGCTCTTCTTTTTCATCGGGTTCATTACCACCATTGTTTCTTGAGTTGGGAGCAGGATGTTCTTCATCCCACAACCTCTCAAATTCTTTATCTTCTAGTGTGTCATCATAAGGCGCATTAGCCCGTTTTATCTCCTGGCAATATATCTAGAAGGCTCTGATCTTTTCATCAATCCATTCTTCCTTATCCTTCAACTCATTGCGCATAGCCTTCCCCATTTTATAGTTCTCATCATAATCCCCCACCAGGAAATAAAACATGTGCCATGGTGGCCTATTGTCTTATGTGGGGATATGAACCAGGTCGACCAATAAATCGTCTTTATCTTCTAGTGGGTTGCGTATGCGCTCCTAGTAAGGCCGAGGGTTATGAGTTACCTTGAAGTGATCATACGATAAATCATTGAACGAGTTGTAATCCCATTTGTCACAGATCATTACTAACCCCAAATGAGCTAGTTTATCCTATAGAAGTGGATATGTCTGCTTCTTTTTCATGGCCACTGTTTTGAAATTCTGCGGACAGGTGAAGAATCCCTTTCTCTTGACCTTTTTGTTGTTGTAGAAGGTAATATTGATAATGCACACCTGCCAGAACAATTCTAGAGTCAACACTCGATTAGTCACACATATCGGAAAGTAGAAGGGTTCCTCAGTGAAGCCTCACATTCGAATGAATGTGAAATCCACTCCGAAAAACTAATCACATTTAGGAATGAAATTTTGCATGAAATCGGTCTGAGTCAAGGTGAGCCGATTAGCACATTCCTCCCCTAATAAATCTTGCAAAATTGGAGTAAAAAAATGATTTGAAAATGCATAATAATCAAAAGTAGAAGAGAGGAGAGGGGTCTAGACAGAGACTGGCTTCTTCCTTCTCTTTTCATCAAAGATTGACACTCTATATGCTCAACAAAGAAATCAAGGTTTTGATATAAAAACATATAAGCAAGATAAGATACAAATCTAAACTTTCGTTTAGATGGGTATTTGTTAATCTGCTCTAACATCTTCTTTGACAGGAAATCCCCAAAATCATACCAGAAATAAGATTTTTGGTAGTGGAATTGGAAATTTGGGCCTAATTGAAAAGACTACACCTCTTGGTCAGTGTCCAGACCGAAAACAAACACCATCATTGAAAAGGCATCTTGTAGGTCTTCCTTGAAAGTGTCATGCAGAGTAGGAATAACGGGAAGGTTCCCACATTCTGTCGCAATTCTCCCAGTTTCTTCGTTAAAAAACTCTAAAGCCTTATCCCTGGTGCCCCATATATCACTTATTTTTTAGCATTGAATGTCTCCACTGTCATTCCTCTTTGCATAGGATCTGGAATGCATAGCATGTTCCAAATGGCGGTCAGACTGATGTTAACTAAAATATTCTTGCCCTCAATAGTGTTGGTACTCAGATTGAAATGCATAATGGTCGCATCTACCAACTCTGGGCAGTAATGCATAGACGAGACCATATACTGAGGAAACCCGCTGAACCATATTTTCTCAGTGGATGGCATTGGCTTCCTGGACACCTTCATGTGTGCACAGGAAAATTCTCTCAATCCTTTGGGGTTTTTGCAATTAAGGGATCATGGACATTATCCCAATCTTCATGAACTAAGCTCTAGTCTTTGTAGATTTTGGGCTTATCCAAATGCCTTGTGTTTTCCCATTCTGGCTTGTCAGAAATACTCGACGTAGCATATGAAATATTTTCAAAGATATTAACCAGCGATGCTCTTCACAAATCTTTAGCTATTTCCTGCGATGCTACTGGCCTAACCCCCTGGCTTGAACTTTCTGCCATTGTTAATCTGCGAGAAGCTTTCTACTTAGAATTCATCTAAAACTTTGCTTTGGCTCTTGGCTTTGCTTTAGAACTTCCTGCTTTCTGTTTTCAAAAGTGCACTTAAAAGGAACTTTTAAGAGCCTTAAGACTTTTACATGTAATTTTAGTGATCTTTTCTCAAGGTGGTAGACGAGAACCACCCTTTTTTTGCATTTAATGTGGCATGTACTGCCGGCCCTTTGGCTTGTGGCGAGATGAATTACTTGCCATTTTGATTTGACAAGAATTCATACGTATAATTAACAACTGCCTATACTGTGTGATTTTTCTTGGACCTTGAGCTAATTCTTTGCAACAAGCTTAAGCCTTTGTATGCGTTAGCAATTAATATCTTTAAAATAATGATTAGGCTGAAGATGCGGTCAGGATTTCAAAAGATATGAATTTTGCTTCAGGAAATGCAACATACCTGGAGGATGACACCTCGGTCCTTGGTCGTGCTTAACACTGCCGATTGTTGCCACCAGCTTAGGCTAATTAATTAGCCTTCATCAGTTTTGCACGTAGCAAATCGTACTTAGTAGACGCAACTGGGTGGGAAATTCGCGCAAGCCTGGGCACAACTTTCAAGTTGGTACTTGATTATCATCATGTTTATGGCAAGTGGATTACCACACCTTTCTTTCTTTTTCTATAAATGGGCCTCTTTGCGGTAGTGAAATCACACTTAACGATTTGAGTAGAATTGGTGTTAGGCAATTGGCTTAGCAGTTTGGTATTTGCAGTGCGTAGCATTCCCATAGGCTAGATTTAGGTGCTTTATAGGGATACTTCTAAAGTGTAGAAGGTCTGATAGGATGAATACCCCAATCAAGCTAGTGTCACACAAGTCCCAGACTACCTTTCTATGAGAGATTTCTACCAGGCGGTTAAAGAGAATGATGAAGAACAAGCATTCACTATCGATTATAGCCATAAAGTGGGTCTTGGGATGGGACTACCTTGAGTACAGGGGAAAATATCGAGTCAACACTGATGTGTGCTCGCACTTTTTCGCTTCCCTACTAGATATAGAAATTCCCAAGCCATTAATTCTTCACCTGGTAAAGGAAACCTTCCCTAAGAAATACCTAAATGGCCTCAGTGAGGTCATTGCAAATGTTGCATATGGTGGGGGAATCTCGACTGCAAGTGACCTCCGGAGGTTCATAGAAGAGGATGTTGTCGTGCCATGGCCGCCATTTTTAAGTGGCTTCCACCTCTAGACATGAGATGAGCACCATCAGACGGTAACTCGAGCTTGCCATTTCCTGTTCCACATTTACAATGTGGTACCATTCTTCGACATTTACTGGTATACGGATTTCAGGAACTTAGTGTTTCCTTCGCCTGCCTTTGCCCCGTTGGATGATGTTGTTGTTGATGCCCCCATAGATGAGGATATTGTGGATGCTACTATTGACACATCCATTGTTGTTGCTTGTGCTATGAACTGAAGACCTGTGTCTTATATTTCTTGCTTTCAAAAAAATCATAGTAATTAGTCTCTTTTGTATACATTCCTAGAAAGAGCCTTTCTATAGTATATAATAGAAGCATAATACATATACTTTTTGGAAGCGTGGCCTTATGAGCCATTTTGAACTGTAAATGTCAAAGTGTATATATAATGAAAATATATCGTTATGATTATCTCGTTGTCTTCTCCTAGTTCTACAACTGGGTTATTTTCCTTTTCCAGTGTGCATGTATGAATCTTGGCTTTGCATATGGTTGTTTAATTTTTTCTCTGTTTAGCTATGAGTTTATTTCTCTCGCTTTCCATAATAATGGGTCACCACTTCTTTTCGCCATGAACTACAAGATAAAATAAAAAGACCAACCAACAAAACAAAAGGGAAAGAAGGAAAGAAAGCTTAATTAAATAATTTCAAATGAATTCCATTGACCGGAATCCCCAGCGCTTCTTCTTCAATAGTCTCTAACTCATATGTGTTGTGCTCCTTGCACTGAATTATCCTGAATGGTCCTTCCCAAAGGTTGCCAAACTTTTCGTGTTAACCCAGCTTTGCGACCCTTTCATTATATTTTAGCACCAAGTCTTCGCACTTTAGGCCTTGGTCAGACGTTTTCTTGTCAAACCACCTTTTAACCACTTGTTAGCAATTAGTCATGGCAGTCAGGGACTTTTCCCTTTTTTCTTGTACCTCTAGCAACTTAGCTAACTGCACCTCCATCGCACCATTCTACTCCACTTCTAGGGATTTTAGCAATTGCAGTGTCGAAATCTCCATAGAGATAGGCAATAACGTCTCTTTTCCATAAACTAGCTCATACGGTGAAGTCTTGAGGACTTGCTTTGGAGTTATGTGGTTTTCCTAGAGTGTTGTTCGAAGATTTTTGTGCCACTTTATTTGATATTTTGATCCAATTCTTTTGAGGAGTCATACCAGATTCTTGTTTGTTGATTTGGCTAGGGCGTTCCCCTGCGGGTAGTAATTTGACAATGTTTTAAGGAATATTCCATGCGTAAGTGCAAATTGACTTACCTTGGAGCCCAGGAAAGCTTTAGCATCATCAAAGATGATAGTTTTGGGTGGTCCAAATTTTGTCACTAGTTCTTCTAGGAAATCCACAATCTCTTCCTCTGTCAGATTCTTGAGTGGCACGACCTCAGTCCATCTAGTGAAGTAATATGTGGTCGTTAAGATCCATTTATGCCCTGCACTGGAAGTTGGGTTAATCATTCTGATGGATTTTAAACCCCATTGCACGAATGGCTCATCAACCACTATCGGATTGAGGGGAATTGCATAATTCTTTCTTCTTCTGGCAAAGAACTAACATTCTTTACAAGTTTTGACTAGGGAGTGGGAATCATGGAATATCATTGGCCAAAAGTACCCTGCGCACATGATCTTGATGGTGGTAGTCCTTGCGAAGAAATGTCCGCCTGTGGGACTGCTATGGTAGGTGTTGAGGATCCTCTTTGCTTGTTCTATGGTAACACATTGCAATAGGATGTTGTTGAAATTTCTTTTCAACATGATTCCTTCAATGAGTGTGAATTCATTGTTTTGCAGCTGATAGAATCTCCTCTTCTGAGAAGGAAGGCCCGACGGGTACTTTCTTGTATGTATAAACCTTACTTTGTTTGTCAGCCAACAACCTTTGAATTCCGGCCCGTTTGATAGGACTATCTCTAGTTGTTCCTCTTCGGGGGCCATTTCTTTCTCGTGTACAAGATACTCGCACAATCCTCTTCCCCGAATGGTTTTGGTAGGCTTGAACTCAATGTCATACTCAAGGATCTTGGTGATCCAATTGTCCCTTTTCTCGATGATTTCTCCTTCCATGATGTATTCGTGCACACTAGAATGTGCAACATAGATGATCACCTTATTGCAGGAGATTAGGTGTCGAAACTTCTTGAGCCCCTTAAATATGACAAATGCCTATCTTTCTACAAAGTTGTAGTTTGTTTCATATTCCTTCAGGGTCTAGGAGTGAAATGCTATCGGATTCTCTCCCTTGCCCTCGTTATCTTTCTGAGTTAAGACAGTATCAATACTTTATTTGCTACTGAATACATACATTATAAAGTCCTTTGACAGGTTTGGATTGACCAGGACAGGAGCAAAAGAGATAGCATCCTTGACCTTCTCGAAGGCTTCTTTGGCTTCTTTTGTCCATTTGAATATTTGATCCTTTTTCAGCATTAGGGTAATTGGTCTAATTATTCCTGTAAAATCATAAATAAATTTGCTAACAAAATTTACCTTCCCTAAGAAGGATTGAACGCCCTTTTTGTTGACCAGAAGAGGAAGCTCTTTGATTTCTTTCACCCACTTTGGATTGATTGAAATTCCTTATTTAGACACTACGTGCCCCAATAGCTTGCCTTGCGGTACTCCGAAGACACATTTTTTTGGGTTCAAGGATATCCCAAACTCTTGGCATTTTTAAAAAACCATCTCAAGATGATCAAAATGATCATCCTTGGATTTGTAGAATATTGTCAGATCATCCAAATTGATTAAGATAATCTTATTGATTAATTCGTTGAAAGCAATATCCATTGCCCGTTGGAAGGTAGCTCCTACGTTGGAGAGGCCAAACAACATTTTGGCGTACACAACGTTCCCCACTTAGTAGTGGACGTTGTCTTATGTTGATCCTTCTCTTTGACCCAGATCTGATTGTAACTGGAGAAACCATCTAATAGGGAAAACATTTTCGATCCTTCCACCATTTGTAGGATTGACTCCATCAAAGGTAGTGGGTAATGATCTTTCAAGGATGCCTTGTTTAAATCTCGGAAGTCCACACACAAGAAAATATCTCCATTTTTCTTTTGGACCGGAACCAAATTGGATACCCATGTATTATGCTTGATTGAGAAGACAATCCGCAACTGGATAAGCTTTGTTAATTCTTGCGCCATTAGCGCTTCAATCTTGGGATTGACTGGTCTTTATTTTTGGCGGATCGGCTTTGCACCCTCAGCTAACTCTATCGTGTTTTGAATGACATCGAGATCATATTCCCTGAGGTCATCATATGACTAGGCCACCACTCCTTCATATTTATCGCAAAAGTTGATAAACCTTTCTTTATCGTGATGTGGGACATCCTTCCCAACTTTGAGCTTTCTCCCATCTCTGACTTGTAGGTCTGCGTAGTCACTTTTATCTGCTACAAACTTCCTCTTGTCATTTCTTGCATCATCACAATCGAAAAGGTTTTCAAGCATGACCAACCTTTTTGGAAGTTTTTTGGATTTTAGCTGGATGATTTTCCCTTCATAAGCTTCAACAATCTTTGGTTGAAGTTGGTCGGCAAACTCGCCTGAATGCTGGATGAACGAGGCAATGTGTTCATCACTATCAAACACTTGCCAACTTTGGTCATTATCTGGAATTGCCAATCGGACTATCACTTGTACAAAGTGTTTGTTATGAAGTAGAACAGAGGTCAGATCAAATTGAGATCCGATTGATGCCATGCGATTGGCTTCTGTATTTTGTTCTCGAGGCACCGTCTGAATGTTGAAAGCATCAAAACTCTCAATCAGATGCCAAACTCGGTCTCTGTAAGATCGCATGCGAACATTTTTGGCCACAAAAATTCCTCAGACTTGATTGACTACTAATTTGGAATCTTCAAACACCATCAATTGTTTAATGCCCATATGTTTCACAAGGCTGATACCTTGCACCATTCCTTCGTATTCAACTTCATTGTTCGAGCAAGCGAACTGGAAGCGGAAAGACCTCAATGTCTTTTCATTTTGTGGGGACGTGAAACATATCCCAGCTCCCGCACCATTCTTCCATTTTGCTTTGTCGAAGTGCATCGTCCATAGCTTGGAGGCTTGACCACCTTCAGATTCTTTGACAATCTTAGGGAGCACTTGACCTTCATCATAGATGACATAGGTGCCCAACCCAGTAGCATGGTAGTTTCCAAAAGGGTTAGTGTTTATATATGTGTTCAAGAGAGCATATTTTTTATTTTCTCGATCTTTGGTCACTTCTTTATCTTCTAATAACTCAGTGCAATATACCTCTTGCTTGGTGATAGAGGTATGCGACCTCAAAATTGATCATGGCTTCGTGGCTACATGCTCGAGATGTAAAGCTTGATTCTATTTTCATATTTGTACCATGCTTAGTTTTGAGGATCAAATGTGACTAGTCCAAGGACAGGTATCCACCCACTTTTGAAGTAAATTCTTGGGATAGACAAAGGCGAACATGGGGGAACATCTATGATCATAGTGTCTTGCAACACATATACTAGGGAAAGCAAATAGAGTTAAAGGAAGTGCTTTGATGATGCCTACAGTTTTGACTTTGTTTCCATCAAGCTGCATCACTCCTCTTTTTAAGGGTTCATAGTTGAGTCCTAAAGCTTCATCTATTTTTTTAGGCATAATTGTGGTGCTAGCACCAGAATCAATCATGGAATTGTGCAATAATTTCTCCCCTATAATGAGATTTAAGAAGAAGGGTTGGGGCTTCATCTTATCTCTGACTTCAGCATGGGCTTCTGCTATGCTATTCGTAAGAACTTTGGTAGGAGATGGTTGATCAACAACCTTTGCTTTGGGAAACTGCTTCGTCGGCGTTGCACTGACCTCTTCTCGGAGAGCCTTTTGTAGTAGCGTCTTCTACTCTAGGATGGCTAGAATATCCCACAGAGACACATTAGTGGATGATTTCTTCAATTGTTCCACCACATTGAAAGGTGGAAGATTCAGAGGTCTCTGCTCCTTTGCCCTTGTTATAATAGTTCCCTTCCATGGATGATATTGTGAGTATGGAAGTGCTGAAGTAGCTTAGTCAAAATCACTTTTGGAATTCTTGAGGCCCGACTAGTTGCAAGCCAACTAGTTCATTAAGTAAATCTCCTCTTCGAGCGAGTGTTGTAGTTAGATTGTACTTGTGGTGTTTTAGATGCGAATGCATCATTGGAAAACATGCCTCTTCTTCTTCCATCCATGAGAAGAGTGTGTGATTGGGAGCGATGTCTACTTCTTGCTCTAGTGACATCCCTTACTTGCATTTTTGCGATGAGCATTACATTTTCCATTTCGCGAGAAGAATCCTACACATAGCTTCTAGGGTCTAATGTTGTGGCTTAGTCCGCGTTGCTTTGCACACTGTATAAGTTGCCTCATAGGAAATTTTTGAGGCATATATGAAAATCACATGAGGAAACACCAGGGGCTAGTGTCATCCACTAAGTTGTTTTGTCCTACAGTCAACTCTCTGCTTGAACTTAAATTAGCGCTCTGTATTAGAGTGGGTATCGGTACCATTTGGTTTGTCGTTTGTACTTGTAGATTCATGCGAGCGCCTCCTTGGAACTGGTTTTGTTGGTAAGAGGACCTTCTTCCTTGATAATTTTGGTAGGCAGGTTTCAGAGGTACAACCTAGTTGCACTTGATAATGGTTCTCATTGATAATAATCTGCAACATTTCTTTGAATTCGCTCATTTCCTCCTTTGAAGAACTGGATGTAGAGGCAGAACTTTGTGGCGCACTCGAGTACGTGTACATGGATTGAGGAGCAGCTAGTGTGTTGGTAGAAGGCATCTCCTGAGCAGGAACTGATATTTCGGGAAATATAGGAATGATGGGACGAAGCAACAACTTTCCAGCATCTATTAAATTGTTCTCTGCCTTAACAACGACGTATGCGTCTGGAAGAATGGTTTTGTCGAGGGATTGGATCATCATGAAAATCTCAGGGTTGACAGACTTTAGGTAGAATATGAATGCCAACTCAGGAGGTAGGCGTATCACGGTCTGGATTCTTTGTCAATTTGTGTGGAATCAGGCATTGAAGTCCGTCATAGCCTCTTAGGGGGCTCGCTTTATAACTGACAGTTGATAATATAGTGATGATCGGTCTCCCTCATTCGAAAACCTTTGATAGAAAGGCTCCCCTAGCTCATCCCAGGTTCTAATAGTATTTTCCTGCAATGTGTGTTACCAATCCAGTGCCTTGCCTCTAAAAGAGGTGGTAAACAACCTTAACGCCACATTTTGGCTTGTAACCCCGTGTACTAAGCATACATCCTCAACATCTTGCAAATATTTGAACGGTGTCCTTGAGCCATCTCCGATGAATTTAGGTATAGCTTTTAAGGTGGAAACTGGGATAGCGGCCCAAACGACAGGTGCTAATAGTGCAACAAGAGGGCTTTTGGCATCCCACGCCACATAATTTTTAGCAACAGGCAACATGTTTAGCGAAAAGGGAGGAGGAAGCAGAATGGTTACCAATTGATTTGTGGGTTGTACTGTCCCTAATGGTGGTACTAATAAACCAGGATTATTTGTTGTTTGGGACCTAGTAATAGCCTGGTGGATCATACACCCTTTTGAAAATTTGATTCATTGAGCTTGGTCCCATCGGGCGTGCCAGGAAAAAGAAAAATTGTTGATGCCAAAAATTAGCAAGGTAACAACCCTTTTGTGGGAAACTCAATTTATGGGGGACCTATTGCGCTAAATTGAGTGACCTCCAGATTTTAAAGAAGTTAGCTTCTTCTATAACTAGGGTTTTGGAATGGGAAACGAAAGCATATATAAAAATAAAAGATCTAACTAAGGCAATAAGCCAAAATTTAGATAAAAGGCACGATAAACCTATCTTTTGGATATGATCTAAGGGCCTACTTAGCAATTTACCATCTTTTAGAGTAATAGAAATCAAGGATAATATCATGAACAACTCATTCAATGACATAAAATAATAATCACACCCATTTACTGAAAAGAAGAGTCGAAAGACATGATCTAAACAAGCAAACTCCAATTCAAATTATAGAAGTACGACAAATAAACCATTCAAGCAATACTGACACAACATAAAGTTTATCAATAGCATAAGAGACAGAAAGGCCGAACAATGACATAGTCTGTGATTCTTGCAAATAGCTTAAACAATACAAAGGCCTGGTCTCTCCAATAGTCTTGTAATTCTAAAAGTTGGCAAAAGCATATAATACTAAACTTGTAACCTAAAGTGTTGGAACCTCTGAAACTGTGAGAATCACTGAACTCCCTCAGAACTGAAACAAAGAGTCGTATATAGCAATCCCTCCACCACCTAGCAAGTAGCAACTGAAAAGATTCAGAATCTGAGTAATTATGTCGAGGCAATGATCACTCACGGTTGTTGTAACAAAAAATAATTTGAGACACAGTATTTGGCCGCCCTCCATTCAGGTGCATTCCCTACGAATGATGACAATGGTCCAATAGAGCCTTGTGCACACAAGTGTTGCCTTTTGGGATAGGTGGTTAGAACACGTGATAACATCTCGTAGCTTGTAGTTTTCCTTATCCCCTACATTGAAGAAGTGTGCGTTGGGGAGATGCATGGCAGCATTTCACTGCTCGTGGTCAATATTTCATTCCTTCACTAAAAGCTTGCGCAGAGAAGGCATGTAGCAAAATGTTTACTGCATACGCTAATTGTGGGGCCCACCTAATCCTTATGTGAATGGGAGCTAAGTGACACGTGAGCGGGGTTCAATGAGGCAGCAACAAGGAAAAGATCAAAGTAGCCTGTGGTGACGGCAAATGGGAGCATCTCGGGAGGCCGAAAGGAAAGCGAAGAGGAAATGCATTCAGAGTGTGCTGAGCAGACATGTGGTAGAAGCTGCGGCGACAACCAAAAAGGGGCCGAGGAAAATGCTAAAAGCATGGGCCGACACTTAACCAAAAATCAAACCCAAAGGGAGCATGATGAATTTTGAATTCACACACCCAAAAATAAAAGAAAATTCTTCTCTCTTTGTATGTGCAGATTTAAAGGTGAAGAAGGATTGAAAATCAATCAAAAGAGCAATTTTTCAAAGTTGTCAACATTATTGTCAAGCCACAAAAATTCACCTACCAAATTTATTTTCGGCTTTTTGGCAGTCAAACCTGGAGAAATCAAAAGCTTAGGTCAGAGATCTAAGGATTGTAAAATTAGATTTTGGACCCCTATACAGAAACCCATTCACCCTAGGGTGAATCTATCCTTTAGCAATGTTCAAAACCCAATTTTGGTGCTAGGTGCATACCACTCTTCCCTTCTCAGATTTGTGTGTAACTTGCTATTTTTATTTTTATTATCATAATAATCTGCATTTCAAGTATTAGTTCATACAATCGAGTTTATTAATGCATTTAAATTTATCTCACAAAACAACCAATCAATCATTTTTGTCATAAGAAAATAGTAGACCTTCCTAATAGGATTCACTCACCTCAAGATTGAAAGTCAATCCTATCCTTGGGATATCTCTTTTCCTAATGAAATTAGGAAAATTATAAGTGTGTTAGATGATTCCATCACATTTAAACACAAGAGTTCATTTTGGTGAACTCACTTTTCCTATGTTTCATTTTGGTGAACCTGACATTCTTAAACTATAAGCTTTTTGAAATTGGAATTCTTTCAAACTCTAGATCTAGGATTTGCATAAGTTTGCATTGCATCTAATTTAGGGTTTCACAATTGCATGAGTTTTCATTTCATATAAGGCTTTAAAATTGCATTTTGCATCCTTTAAAATCTCAAAAATCTAAAA